>JAYEPQ010000015.1:16428422-16733422 GCA_036321105.1 Dracaena cambodiana
GTCACAAATTTTTGAAATTTATTCCATTGCCTTAACTATTTCTGTTTTCTTTATAAGCAAATCTTCAAATTTCTTAGTGATGAAAATTAATCGTGCAACTATATCTTAGATTTTTTCCAATTTAAAAGTTCGCCTCTATTATGAGGTTTATCCTTTATTGGTGTCTATCGAAATATCCTCAGTTTCACAGGCTTGTGAATTTTTGGCAAATGAATCAAGATAGTCCCATACTTCTTCATCCTTATTTAAGAATTAACCATTGCACATAGTCTCTACAAATTGCCCGGTTATAGTGTTTAACCCTTGGTAGAAGGGTACTTACAGTCCTCGATATTTCAAAGGCGTGATGTGGGCATGAAAGAAACAAATCTTTAAATCGATCCCAACAAACAATGGTTCTTCTTTTTATCGAAAGTTTAGAATTTGCTTTTACATAAAATTTATTCGATGTGAAGGAAAGAATTTTTTTTAAAAATTCTCTTTGCATTTCATTCCATCTTCCTATCGAATTGGGACGTAAAGAATGTAGCTATGTCTTTACCATTTTCCTTTAGGGAGAATAGAAAGAGTTTAAGTTAAAGTTGCTCTGCAATAACGATTTGAAGATTAATGGTAGAGTAAATTTCTTTGAATTCTCGAAGGTGTGAATATGGGCTCTCTAAATCTATCCTATGGAATTTAGGCAAAAGTTGGACTATCCAGATTTAATCTCAAAGTGTCTCATATCCAATGGAAATGCAATTCGTGAAGGTTGGGTTGTTCTATCGGTTGTAAAAAATCTCATAAAATCCTCCTATTGCCTCAATGATTTCTATGGTTATCATTTGTATCTCCAATTCCATCATTATTATTATTGTTGTTATTCATGTTGTTATTATTATTATTAGTTTTCAAGTCATAAAGTGTTTGATGGACTGGAAGTGGTTGTGGATCTAAGTATGATCGAATTAGTTTACCGTTTGAAGTTTTTCTCCAACTGGTCATGCAAATTCAGAATTGCAAAAATTAATGACGTAGAAACCTTAATCTATAATAAAGTATAACATAATAGTATGATTCTTGGCAATGGTGACAAAAACTTGATTGCAATCAAACGGTGCTAAGAATTATAAAACTTGGGATTCATTGGCTATTTATAGCCTTACAAAATCCTAATAGAAATTCTATTTATAAGAAAACTCTTAATTCCTCACAAAAATTTCCAGAAAATAACTCTGGGAATGTTCCTTTTGACAGAACTATTGACGGTTGCTCTCAGGTATGATTCCCATTCAATGGCCATCAACGGCAGCACATATGGTTGTTGATGGCTAATCCTGAAAATACACAGTTCTGAGCAGATATTTGAGATACACTTCGATACTTCTATTTCTTTACATATAAAACCCTACAAAAATATTAGAAAACACTACAAAAATATCATAGTGGGGAATCTGATTAATAAAAATAATTTTTCATTAATTTCTTGTAATAATCAACAAAATTGGGTTACGCTTGCACAAAATAAACTAAAAATATTATATTTTCCAAGCGTAATCAATAGCGGCTTCGACAGCTGCTCTCTGTTTGAGAGCGACATCAATCCAAAGCTTTTATTTTTATTTTTTTCTAATTGTTAATTCCTGGACTAACGTTATTTCTAAAATCTATTTGTTAATTCCAGGTTATAAAATTAATTCTAAACTAAAAGTTTGTTCCTAATTCTAAAGTTAGCAACAAAAAATAAAATTTGATTCTAATTCAAAAACAAATTTTTTTTAGAACAAAATCATTGAAAATATCATGGTGTTAAAACTAAGTTATCGTTATAAGCAATTCCCCAACTAAAAATACACATTGTCTTCAATGAATTGATATTTCTATTTAATCAATCAATAACAAATAAAATTTAAGAGAGAGTGCTTAGAAATTATCTTGGTATGGTACTCATGACATGTCAACTACAAAATAGTACTTAATATACAATAATATACACTATGTCTTTGTTTAACTCATGTCAATGATATGTCGGAGGATATACTAAATCGTGAAATTCCTCCATGTATTTTAAAATTTTCAAGTAATGCTTCCATCGTTTTCCTGTTCACTTTAAATATATGACCATTTTTAGTATTTTCAATATAGATTGCACCATGCGGGTATGCAGTTTTAACTATAAACTTTCTAGTCCACTATGAATGTAATTTTTCCAAAAATACATGAAGACGAGAATCATATAAAAGCATTTTGTCGGAAGATGAAAAACACAACGTGTGATATGGTAATCATGCCATATTCTAATTTTTTTCTTTGAAATGCGTGAATTGCCATATGCGTCATGTCTTATCTCTTCCAATTCATTAATTTATAATTTTTGTAATGGGCCAGCTGAATTGAAATCTAGATTAACTAATTTGACTGCCCAATATGCCTTTTGTTCTATATCTACAAGTGAATGACAAGTTTTTCCATAGACTGTTCTGTATGGAGACATATCTAAGGGTGTTTTATATGTAGTACAGTAAGCTCATAAAGTGTCGATTAGTCTAAATGACCAATCTGTGCAAGATGGATTAAATGTTTTTTCTAGAATTTGCTTAATTTCCCTATTGGCCAGTTTGACTTGTCCATTCAACTTTGGGAGATAAGGTGTAGAAATCTTACGTGTGATGTGAAACTTCTCCATCAAATTTTAAATAGCTTTGTTGTATAAATGAGTATCCCATTGCTTATTATGGTTTTAGAGACTCCAAATCTAGATAATATATGTTCATTTTAAAATTTGTTAACAGTTTGTTGATCATTGTTTCTACATGCTATCGTTTCTATCCATTTAGAGACATAATCGACACTACGAGGATAAAAACATATCCATTAGAAATAGGGAACGATCCCATGAAGTCAATGCCCCATCAATTGAATATTTCAATTGTAAGTATAGGTGTTAGAGGCATATTATTCTTCCTAATTAATGCTCCTAATTTCTGACTTGACTAGTATCGTTTGCATAATTCAAACACATCTCTAAACATAGTAGGCCAATGGAATCCTTACTGGAATATTTTAGCTACCATCTTTTTAAACAAAAAGTGGCTCCCACATGCTTTTGTATTACAGAAGGCAATTATACTCTGAATCTCATCGTCAGGTACACAACGCCTAATAATTTGATCCGAGCAATATTTAAATATGTAAGGGTCATTGAAAAAGAAACGACGTACCTCGTATAAAAATCATCATTTGTCTAGTGCACTTTAGTGATTTAGCCTTTCACCTGCAATAACAAAATCGATAATATTAGCAATAAAAGGGAGTTGTTCTAATTAAAAATATATACACATCAGGAAATGAGTCGCCAATTGGTAGTTTATTTTTATCAAAATTCGATCAAGAGATGTGGTCTACAACCACATCATCAACTCCCTTTTTGTCTAACTCCCTTTTTGTCTATAGTTTTAGGATTAAACTCTTGGAGTAACAGTATCCATTAGATTAGTCATGGCTTTGTATTTTTCTTTGACAAATGATATTTGAGCAACAAATAATCTGTAAGAATAACTACATGTAAGCTCAAAATATATGAATAAAATTTATTAAGAGCAAAAGGTACAGCTAGAACCTCTTTCTATGTTGTTGTATAATTTGTCTGAGCGTCATTGAGATTCTTTCTAGCATAGTAGACCACGTAGGACTTTTTATCTTTTTGTTGCGCCAGCACTGCTCCAAATGCATAGTCGCTTGCATCGCATATAATCTCGAATGAAAGTGACCAATCTGGAGGATATATTATTGGTATTGTGATTAGCATCTCCTTAAGGGTTCTGAAAGCTACTTGGCATGCCTACATTCATTCAAACTGCATATCATGCACAAGAAGGTGAAAAAGGTGTCTAGCAATAGAACTAAAATCTTTTATAAAGTTTCTATAAAAACCTATATGTCCTAAGGATGAACATATATCATTCAAGGTTTGGCATATTTTGATGTGATAAATTTACTACAAGTGTACAGTATTAGTTGTAGCGCTTTACAGGTCGTTCCCATAGGGATCTATGGTGTTTTTGCGTTCTCACTAATTCTATTATTCTAACGGACCAACGAAGGATTCTAAGTTAAATTTGAGTTATTCTAATTAGCCTAGGATATAGATTCCACTAGTTCACAGCCATGTAATACTTTTATTATCTTCTTTCTATTACAAAAATTTGATCTTTTAGTTTTAATTTTTATTTGAACTATCCTAAGATGAGCTATCAAGTGGTGTGCAAGCATAACTCGTCAAAAATACTACTTTGCATAAAAACAAATTAAATCATTAGATAACTCTATGAAAAAGATGAAAATCAACAATCCCAAATCCTAACTAAGTATAGGCTATCAGGAAATTTAACTCAAGTATAACCTATCGAAGCATTAATTTACGAATTGTTGTACTTGAATCTTTTCATTGAAAATTCTTATCTTTATTATTTTATTTAGGAAGAAAACACTAGAGAGCAACTACATGGTGGATTTCTAGTTTCATCTACATCCTAGAGCTAAACTAAATTAGCTGCTCATAGTTCTAGTTAGCAAGATCATATTTTTCCTAGAAAGCAATTAAAGTTTACACTAGAAAGCAAGATTAATCTATCTAGAAGGCAATTAAATCTATACTAGAAAGCAATGGAATTATCTCTGGAACTCGGTTTGGCGACCGTCACCCCTTCGGCAAAACCCTAATATTTATTAATCAAAAGTACATTTAAAATTATATCTAAAAAACTCTCCCAATTTACAATGATTCGTAGGATATTTATAACCCAAATACAATTCTACTCCTACTCAAACTCAATACAAAACATATAATTCTAATCCAACACAAACTAATATCAAGATATATAATCTTAATTCAATACATAGATATCAGAAACCAATGGTTGAGATTAGATGGCATAAAATACTAATTTCGGGTCCAAAACCCAAAATTAAGTTCAGCAGACCCATAGCCCGCTGGATCGGATTTTCCACTCTATAGTACTTTAGTAAAATGGCCATAACTTTTGCATTCAAATTCGATTTATCTTTTCTTCTGCTTGTTTCAAAGATAATTCCGAGATCTACAACTTTATCATACACAAATGTTTCCAGTTTATGCTTTATCTTGGCCAAATATACTTTTGAAGTTATTACTGCTATACTTCAGTTTCTGTCTTCACCAAAATTGACTTTCTATGCTCATATTCTTGACAAATTTGCTTTATCTCCTTATCTTCCTTACAAATATTTTATTACCTATAAAAACACACTAAATATACCCGAGAAGCAATTATTTATATACAAAAATAGAAAACTATGGGAGAAAAATGCAAAATATGATATTAATCACACCCCATACCTATTTTTTGCTAGTCCTCGAGCAAAACCTAGACCTAAAAAGAAAAATCCTGACTCACTTTCGCAGGAATCGCGATTGCACTTAGCATGTGCAAGAAGCCTTTAAACCCCTAGATTACCCTAGTGGACGAGTTGTGTCTCGTGAGGGTTTGCCGTGAATATACCCACAAAATTAGTTAAGAAAATCGATTAAGGAATAAAGAAAAGAAAAATAAGAATAACCAAAAATCAGTAAAAATAAAAAATTCATACAAAATAAAGAAAAATCTTTTTTTAAAAAAATATTTTGCTCAATTAATCTTATTAATATACAAACTCAAGAACGCATTTAAAATATCAATTTTCAAATCAAGCATCATATCAGATACACTTATTATTTTAATCAAAAATTTAAATCTTATCTTTCAATACCCACTAACAGATAATCCATTGGCTCCTATACATCTACGCGCACGTGTGATAGTCTTCTTCGGCCTTGGATTCCAACTCTAACTCATGATTCATCTCCTCTCTCATAATATTTTTTTTAAGAATATTTCACCTTTTATGTGAATATTCACGCTTGCTTAGGCACAAAGTATCTGATTACCCGGATCATACTTTTTTTTCACTCTTGAGACTATTGCCTTAATACCAGGCTCACCCCCTTTTTTCCTCTCTTGAGGCTATTGCCTTAATACCAGGCTCACCCTCTTTTTTTCTTCACTTTTTTTTTCATTTTTGAGGCTATTGCCTTAATACTAGGCTCACCCCTTTTTTCTTATTTAGAGAGAGAAGACTACTCAATCATTATCATCTTTATTCTTAACATAATAAACTATTGTGAAGTGAAAAATAGATGTATACTTACCTCAAAATTACCGTTAGCAGTTTTTTTTATTTTAATATTTTTCATAAAATTCTAAGTGTATCGTCCAATCTACTCTCCTATCAAATTTTAAATCTAAATTTATTCTTTTATTTGTAATTAGGTTGATCTATTGATGAAAATATATAGTAAATATTTTTTTTTTCTGTTTTTAAAGTTTTTTAAATTTTTTTGTTAGTTACCCAAAAAACTACTCGAAGTGTAAAATAAAGAAACTCAAAAATCTAAAAATAAAACCAAATTTCTAAAAAAAACTAAAAACCCTAAGAAAAAATATGAAGAAATATCCTAACCCACTCCCCCACACTTAAACTCGTGTATGCCCTCATATATGAACAAAGGGTAGTAAAATAAATATGAAAAGTATTGTATAAATAATGAGAGTCGTAAAAGTTACAATCTCAATATCGTCACCCCATTAACGCATGGAAAGCGGTTACGACCTCTCGATCGCTTCCCACTTTCATAGTGTGTATGTTTTAAATATGAAGTGGGTGTATTATTGTATCTCATCATCCTCCTACAGGTCACGAAATTACCTGTCTGTATGTTATGCCACCCTCGCTTTTTCTTTGTTCATATGTAAGCATTAATAATTGGGTTAAAAAATTATTCATTATAAACCTGCCAATCATTGTTAGCAACAAGTATACATGTACAAATATCGTGAGGTGAGAGTAGTGCTATGTGATCAAGTTAATGTGGTAGTGGCCCTTCTAACTCACGAAGTAATGCAAGCTTCTCTACAAAAAAGTTCTTAAAAGTTTGCTTATAAATCAATGGCACACTTGCACAAGTATTATCATACATAGAATCAGTATGTGCCAATTCATCTAATAATATGAGCTCATCATTGAAAATTTGCTCAAATGAGGGTTCATCATCAGCGCAAGAGGTAGAATGAAAGTACAAACTGTGAATGATATTTACCTCAATGAGGGAGCCCGTTGTCTGCTCATCCATATTGAATATGCTCAATTCCATAGTCATATTCCCAAATGATAGCTTCATGAGGCCACTCCTGCAATCAATTAATGCATTTGATGTTGTAAGGAATGGTCTACCCAAGATAATGAAAATTTGATTCCGTAGATTGAAAATCGGCTCAGTTTCTAAGATAATGAAGTCTACAGGAAAGATGAACTCGCTGACCTTAATGAGCACATCTTCAGCCATACCAAGTGGTTTTTTGATCGAATGATCAGCTAGTTGTAATGTGACCTTGGTAGGTTGAAGTTTTTCTAACCCCAGTTGCTGATAAATAGTGTAAGGAAGTAAGTTGACACTTCCCCTAAATCAAGCAATGCCCTATCAAATGTAGTATTCCCAATAGTGCATGAGATTGTGGGCGAGTCTAGATGTTTGTACTTGAAAGGCAAGGAGTTATAGAGGATATGTGATATATTTGCAGAAAGAAAAACTTTCTCAGGAACGTTTCTTCCTTGCTTCTTAGTACATAAATCCTTGAGAAACTTTGCATAAGTAGGAACCTGTTGTATAATATCAAGGAGTGAAATATTAACCTTCACCTGCTGAAATATTTCAAGAATTTTCTCGACTTGTGATGAAGGCTTCCTAAAACGATTGGGATATGGTGTTTTCGGCTTAGAAACAGGTTCTTCCAATTGAGCATGTGATGGTGATGGAGGTGATGGAGATAGATATTGAGAAAGAGATGAAAAAGATGGTGTAGCGTGCGAAATAGTAGGAGTGAGATCAGGGGGCATGACTACATTATTGTCCACTTGCTTGACAGATCTAAGCGTGTGAATGGCATTGCATTGGTGAACATGGGATGAAACATACTAAGATGAGTTAGAGTTTGGGTTCATTACTGGTTGGCTCGGAAATGTACCAAGCCCCGTTCACTCAGCTGTGTGGCTAACTGTCCAACCTGCTGCTCTATATTTTTGATCGACTGAGAACTTGCAAGAAGTTGTTAGTCGGTCCGTTGTATAAAGTCAGTAATTACTTTCATTAAATTTTGCACTTGTATGTCTAAATTGGATGTCGTCTTGAAAAGGTTCCCACATCCATTTCAAGTGTCATTAGTCATCTGTCATAATCATTATTAGACCCTTGCTATGGATATGATTGATTATGCACAGGTGCTCTATTCAAGTTGTTCCCTTGATTTGAAGTATTTGGGTGTTGATAAGCACCCACTTTTGGTCTTGGGAACTGACCATTGGCTGGAGGCTGCATGTTAGGGTTGGGGACTCCCTGATATTGCATCTAACTCCATGAGAGATTTAGATGGTTTCTCCAGCAAGGATTGTATGTAGGAGCATACAATTGTTCATGGGTTGTTGATACAAGGTGTTAGCCTGCTCAAGTGTGAGACTCATGGAATTCATTAATAATGGACACTTCTCCATAACATGATTTGGAGTGCCGCAATTAAAGCATGTGGGCAATTAAAGCATGTGGGAACTTGAATTTGATTTATTTGACCCACCGATGGAGCACTTGGAGTCTCCAATGCCTCAATTCTCTGCATAATGGCTGCAATCTTAGTTTCGGAAACTATAGAGCTGTCGACGCTATGAATCCCTCCCTTATGAGCCGAAGTTGATGCACTAGGTTTCTCGGCGGGACTCTCCCATTGCATAGTTTTCTACAATAGATCCTCAAGGAAGTCCCATGCTTCATCGTCATTCTTTCTCATGAACTCCTCCCAACACATGGACTTAAGAAGAGTTTTGGATGTGTAATCGAGTCCTTCATACACAATTTGACACAACCTCCACTTTTCTATCGCATGGTGGGGGCACTGAGCTAATAGATCTTTGAACCGTTCTAAGTATTTCCAGAAGGGTTCTCCTGACACTTGATGGAATTGATTAATTTGATTTCGAATTTTTGTCGTCTTGTGTGTGGGATAATACTTCTTAAGAAAAACTGTAACGAATTCATACCAAGTTGTGATTGAATCAGTAGGCATACTATACAACCACTTCTTGGCATTATCTTTGAGAGCAAATGGAATGAAGCGGAGCTTAATTGCATCCTCTGGCAAGTGCTGCAGTATTACATCACGCACACTTCCTAAAATTCACTAATAAAAAGATATGCATTCTCAGAATCAGAACCAGTGAATTCAGAAAGCATGCTGATGTATTGCGGTTTTAGTTCATCATGATTACCTGCTACATGTGGAAGTTTGATACATGACGGTAGTAATGTGTGCAATGGGTAACATCGATCCTGAAGGTTCGAAATTGATTGGTCCATTTTGTCTCCCATGAACAAATCTGATCTCACTTGTTGACCAAATTGATTATGGGTCCAATGTGGCATGAACCAGTGACCATAAGTAGATGCTTGAGTTTCCTAAACTAATGCAAGAAGTATGGTGTGATGAAGATAAAACAGTGGAAGAGATATGATAAAAAAAATGTGATGTTCTACAGTTTTAATTTTTTTTTAATTTTTTTGTATTTTTATAGAACCAGAGACCCAAAATACAGAATCAGAGAGAAAATGTAGGAGAGATTCACTAAAATCGCCGCTAAATGGCGGCAACTGCCACTATTTAGTGGCAAAACCAGGGTATTTCGCCCTCTAGTTTTTAAAGTATACTTCTGAGTCTTTTTTAATCCCTTTTTGCATCCTGTATCTGGACTTCCAGATCTCTACACCTCAACACACATTGTTAACCCATAAAACGTTAGAAAAAGTAAGAAAACACCGTCGATCCCCGGCAACGGCACCAAAAATTTAATGTGATAAATTTACTACAAGTTTACATTGTCAGTTATAGTACTTTACAGGTCGTTCTCACAAATATCAAAGGTGTTTTTGCATTCTTGCTAATTCTATTATTCTAACAGACCAACAAAGGATTATAAGTTGAATTTGAGTTATGCTAATTATCCTAGGATATAGATTCCACTAGTTCACAATCATGTATTACTTCTATTATTTTCTTTCTATCATAAAAATTTGATTTTTTTGTTTTAATGTTTATTTAAAGTGTCCTAAGTATGAGCTATCAAGTGGTATCAAGCATAACTCATTAAAGATATTACTTTGCATAAAAAAAACTAAATCATTAGATAACTCTATGAAAAAGATAAAAATCAACAACTCTAAACCCTAACTAAGTATAGGCTGTCAAAAAATTTAACTCAAGTATAACTTATCAATGCATTAATTTATGAATTATTGTATTTTAATCTTTTCATTGAAAAATCTTATCTTTATTATTTGATTTAGGAAGAAAACACTAGAGAGGAACTACATGGTAGATATCAAGTTTCATCTATATCCTCGAGCTAAACTAAATTAGCTACTCATAGTTCTAGTTAGCAAGATCATATTTTTTCTAGAAAGCATTTAAAGTTTACACTAGAAAGCAAGATAAATCTATTTAGAAGATAATAAAATCTATACTAGAAAGCAATGGAATTATCTTTGGAGCTCGGTATGGCAGTCGTCACCCATTCGACAAAACCCTAATATTTATTAATCAAAAGTACATCTAAAATTATATCTAAAAAATTCTCCCAATTTACAAAGATTTGTGGGATATTTATAACCCAAACACAATCCTATTCCTACTCAAACTCAATACAAGAGATATAATCCTAATCCAACACAAACTAATCTCAAGATATATAATCTAAATCCAATCTATATGTATTATAAACCAATAGTTGAGATTAGATGGCATAAAATACTAATTTTTGGGTCCAAAACTCAAAATTAAGTTTAGCAGACCTGTAGCTTGCTAGATCAGATTTTTCACTCTGCAGTGCTTTAGTAAAATGGCCATATCGTTTGCATTCGAACTTGGACTGAGCTGTTCTTGGGCTTGTTTCAAACATAATTCTGAGATCTACAACTTTATCATACACAAATGTTTCTAGTTTAAGCTTTATCTTGGCCAAACATGCTTTTGAATTTGCTACTGCTACACTGGATTTCTGTCTTCACCAAAATTGACTTTCTATGCTCATATTCTTGACAAATTTGCCTTATCTTCTTCTCTTCCTTGCAAATCCTTTATTACCTATAAAAACACACTAAATATATCCGAGTAGTAATTATTTATATATAAAAATAGATAAAATATGGGTGAAGAATTGCAAAATATTATATTAATCATATTGATATTTTGAAAATAGACTCCAACTTAGTCTTATCTACTTCCATCCCTTTAAATGAAATTGTATGGCCTAACACAATACGTTTTGTAACCAGGAAGTGGCATTTCTCCAAAGGAGCATATTTTTTTGTTGAAGTCTTTCAAGCACTGATCCTAAATTAATCAAAGAAGATTCAAAATTATTTCCAAATACGAAGAAATTATCCATGAATACCTCTAGATAATCTTCAACCATGTCACTAAAAATACTAATTAATCACTTTTGAAGTGTTGCAGGCACATTGCATAATCCATATGAGATTCTTTTAAACGCAAAGGTACCAAAGGGATAGATAAATGTTGCCTATTCCTGACACTCTTAAGCAATTTCAATCCGAAAATAGCCAAAATAACCATCAAGAAAATAATAAAATTCATGCCTAGAAACCCTTTCAAGTACTTGGTCAAGAAATGATAAAGGAAAGTGATCTTTGCATGTTATTTGATTCAGTTTTGGTAATCAATGCATATATACCAACTCATAGTAGTATGAGTGGGTATAATCTCTCTATCCTTGTTAAAAATGACAGTTATCCCAATCTTTCTCAAAACAACTTGAGTTGAACTTATCCACTTACTATCAATAATTAGATAGATGATGCCAGCATCAAGAAGTTTTAACTCTTCAGTTTTAACCACTTCCTTCATGGCAGGGATTAAGCTTTCATTGCATTTTCCTAATAATTTTGGCTCCATCCTTCAAAGTGATGCAATGTGTATAAATACTGCGGTCCATACCTATCTTTGATATCCGGCATATTCCATCCAAAACCTCCCTTATACTTTCACAATGTTGATAGTAGTCGCTCTTCCTGGTTCTCATTAAGATGCGCTGAGATGACTACTGGAAAAATTTTCTTAGGTCCTAAAAATGCATACTTGAGATCTTCAGTTAGTAGTTTTAGGTCATGTATTGGTGCTTGGATATTAGATGGTGCTAATTTTTTTTTGTAATTTGAGGTAACTCTTCATACATTTCTACTTTTGGAGTCCATCCGATGATATTTAAACATTGAGCATCAGTTAAATACTTTATAATTTCAATATGTTCGGATTTGTATAATCAAGAATGTCATCATTCATTATTAATGCCAGCTCCAAACGGTCAAACATGCACTATGATACGATATCTCCATCATGGATTTGTTCAGTGTAATTAATGTCCTTCAATTCATCATTATCAATATTCGGTTGTCTGCAAACATTGAAAATATTAAGTTCAAGGGTCATGTTTCCAAATAAAAACTTCACCACACTGTTCCTACAATTTATAACTGTATTAGCCGTAGCTAACAATGGATGTCCGAAGATAACTAGAATTTAAAGACGTGAATTCTTTACAGGTGCAGTATTGATAACTATAAAATCTACTGAAAAATAAAAGTTTTCAACTGGCAGTAAAATATCTTTCACAACGCCCTTAGGATACCTTTCTGACCTATCGCTAGCTGTAGTGTGACCGGTGTAGGTTTAAGTTCTTGTGGACCTAGATGCTTGTAAATCGATATAGCATAAGATTTACACTAGCCTCCAAATCTAGTAAAGCTTTTTCTGTATTATGTTGACCTATAACATATGAAATAGTGGGGCATCTAGGATCCTTATATTTACGAGGCTTTTTAGAATGGAATAATGCACTTAACTGTTCTACGAGAAATGTGTTTTTTTGTGCATTGTTACGCCTTTTGTTTACTCACAAGTCCTTAAAAAATTTTGCAAATGAGGGAATTTGTTTGATTGCTTCCAGCAGAGGTATGTTGATCTGTACCTGTTTCAAAATTTCTAAAATATTAGCATAAAATGTATTAATAATTTTATTTATCAATCATTGAGGAATATTACATGTGGTTTGTAATTTGTGCAAGTGCTTTCTTTAGAATTATCATTTTTAGATTTTCATACTGAATCATTACCATGTTCCCTTGAGTATTTTCTCTTGAAATGGGCTCATCAAGCACTATACCACTTTGCAAACATATTGCAGCAGTTATTTCAGGTATATCATTATCAATGAAAGAAGTAATAACATTTATACCTTCAATTTTACCTGAAGTGTTGGCCTCCAGCTGAGGTGATATCTTATTTTTTTCCTTTGTTTATAACACAAAACTAAGGTTGTTTATCAATGATTTGATATTGTTTAAAACTGTCGCATTTTGACTGTCGATCATTTGCTGTGATTGAATAAACTGCTATTGTATTTGGATTATCCGATCCATTCTCTGTTATATCTATAAGAAATTTTCCTCAAAATTTCTTTTCGATAGTGGTTGGTACACCAAAGGTTGATTAGTAGGTTGGACATATTGTTAAGGTGGATTAATGGGTGGCTTATTTTGATAATTAAATTATTGTTGAGGATACAGATTTCATTAAATATTTGTATGGTTCCTCCAATCGGGGTTATATGTTTGTGAATATGAGTTGTTTGCTAGTTGTGAAACAGTATTAAAGGCATTCACTTATTCATTTAATAATTCCTTAAAGGTATAAAGTGTTGGACATTCGCGAGTCATGTGTCCTTGTAATTCACAAATATTATAAACTTCCGGAACTTCTTCTATTATCTTAACTATTTCAATTTTCTTTGCAATTAAATCATCAAATTTCTTCATAATAGAAATTAATTGTGTAACTATATCTTCAATTTTTCCAAATTCAATAAGTCCATTTCTATTATGAGGTTTCTCTATTAATTGATGTCTCTATGAAATATGCTCAGTTTTCTAGGCTTGTGAATTTTATGCAAGTGAATCATAATAATTCCATACTTCCTCATCATCTTTACTCAAAAATTCACCAATGCTTATGGTTTCCACAAATTGCCTGGTTTTAATGTTTAGCCCCTGATAGAAGGTACCCATAGTCCTTCACATCTCAAAACCGTGATTTGGCTATAAGAGTAGCAAATCTTTAAATCTATCCCAACACTCGAACAATAGTTCATCTTCTTTCGAAAGTTGAGAATTTGCTTTCACATATAATTTGTCCGATGTGAAGGGATTTCTATAAGAATTCTTTTTGCATCTCATCCCATCTTCCTATTGAACTGGGATGTAAAGAATGTAGTCATATTCTTACTTTATCCTTAAGGGGGGAAAGAGCTAAAGTTTAAGTTGCTCGGCAGTAATATATTGAAGATTAATAGTAGAGCAAACTTATTCGAATTCTCAAAGATGCAAGTTATGGGCTCTCTGAATCCATCGAATGGAATTTTGACAAAAAGTTGAACTATTCCAGATTTAATCTCGAAGTATCCCATATTCAAAAGAATACCATGCATGAAGGTTGGGTTGTCCTATTGGTTGTAGATAATTTCGTAAAGACCATCCATACCTCCATGATGACTATTATTGTCATTTGTATTGTTATTTCTAAATTCATTATTATTATTCATGTTGTTGTTGTTATTGTTATTATTATTACTAGTGCTCATGACTTGAGGTGTTTGGTGGATTGGAAGTGTCTGTGGATTTTAGTACGATAGAATAAGTCTACCATTTGAAGTTCTCCTCCAACTGGTCATGCAAATTCAAAATTGCATAAATTAATGATGTAGGAATCGTAATCTATACTAAAATGTAACATAATAGTATTGATTGCTGGTAGCGGCACAAAAAACTTAACTGCGATCTAAATCGTACACTTCCAAGTGTAAGAAATCGATAAGTAGTATAAGGGTAATAACCCAAGATCGTCCTCTGAAGAATCGTTTTGATTATTGTATGGTACTAAAAAGAATAAATTACAGAACTAAAAAAATAAAAATTGAATTTTTATTAACTAAAATTAAATTAAACTAAAGAAGATATAAATTCAATTGAAATAAAATTGTTGGTCAGATATATTGACTTTCCTATTGAATAATCTACTGGATGTGTTTATGTTTTTTATATCTAAGTTACATAGATTATGTGGTCTTCCTACAATCAAAAATAAATCAATAAAACATAAAAATATAATAAAGTTACAAATTTGATACTTTGAATAACATTCCCAATTAATCCTATATGAGTTTTGAGCTTATCTAAGCAATGCAATATGAATAACAAAAATAAATGCTCAAAATCTAAGCATATACCGTGCCTAAAGAGTCTGCAGTATGTTAGAAACTAAACAATGAATATATCGTCAAATAATAAAACTCAAAGACTCAAAATCATATCTTACTCTTTTCAAAGATAACAGAAAATCAAAAATATCAACTTTATATATCTCGATTAAAAAAATAATAAGCATAAAATCACATACCAGTAAATTATCTCGGATTTGTTATCCCATCTGAACCAACTAAAAAATTCAGCACTCATACTCATTATAGCCATGAATAAAGAAAAAAAAATTCTTTTATTGATCTCCATGAAAGTTTATAAAAACTAAATACTGAATCTCTACTCTACTCTCTATATTCTCTTGATGATTATATTTGATGATCTCTCAATTACATTGGGTATTTATACCCTTACAAAACTCTAATAGGAATTCTAGTTATAAGGAAACTATATATTCTCTCAAATATCTTCAATAGAAACAAAATACGGTTCTGGCCTTCGATAGCACCATCCACAGCAGCTCTCGAGTTTGAATCAAAATCGATGGCTGTCGACAATCAACATGTCACTATCGATAGCCAGACTTGTAAAAACAAAGTTTTGAGCTAATATTTGAGATATATTTTGATTCTTCAATTTTCTTGTTTATAAAACCTTGCAAAAATACTAGAAAACACTTGAAAAAAAAAATCATAGTGAGGAATTTGTTTAATAAAAATAATTTTAATTAATTTCTTATATTAATCAACAAAATTAGATTACGGTTGCATAAAATAAACTACAATAATTACACTTTTCAAACATAATCAGATACTTTTATAATAAGAAAATTTAAACGTTAATATTGTATTACATGGGATTGAATATTCCCTGGGAATGATACTGCCACGTTATGCTTAATAGGGACTTTCTCTATTTACTTGAGTATTCAAGAGACATGTGGACCATCTTAGGATTTAAACTCATTACTAAACCATCAAGACTTCACCATCTACTATATTGTTGTTTTTCATTCGTGATTTAAATTTTGAGGACGAAATTTTTTGTTAGGCGAGTAGAATAAAATGACCCTAATTCTTAAGCTCATAGATTGGTTTATTCCTAATCATCCGTATCAATTTAGGAACCCGGATATTGATACAAGTGGATATTGAGTAAATTGATTTATATTTTTAAATCTAGTATTTAAATTTAAATTTTGTAGTATGGGAACCTCTTATCTTATTATTTTGATTTTTTCTATATTTTTCTTGAATTATTCCATATCAGTCGATTTTCGGGCAAGTACCCAATCAAAATAATCAAATTAAATCATAAATTCTAATTTTAATCTCCTACCAACTCCAAATTTATCTCCAGAATCTTTTCGGCATCATTTGTATCAGTCAGGGAGCACGGATACTGAAACAGTTAAATACTGAGTAAACTGGGTTATACTTTAAAATTTAGTCTTAAATTTCGCATTTCGCAAACAGGAATCACTTATCCTATTATTTTATATTTTTTCGTATTTTTCTTAAATTATTCCGGATCGGCCAATTTTTAGACAAATATCCAATTAAAGTAATCAAATTAAATCAAGAATTTCAATTTTACTCTTACAACAACTCCAAATTTATCTCCAGAGACTTTGCAGCCTTCATTGACTAAATTTGAGTTGAAATTGACCCAAATGAAATTTGAAAATAAGATGAAGTTTAAGTGTTTTATAACACCAGAGTAACCACATTCCAGTAGATGTTTAACATATTAAATAAATTCAAAAAAAATTGAGAAAATTTAAACATTCTTCTCTTATATTTCTATTTATTTTCTCTTCAGACTTCCAATCCTAATTTCTTTTCTATTGTTTTTAAATAAATCACCAAATATTCAGCCTAAAAGCGGGCTGAAAATCCACGGTATTTCTCTTTGAGCTTTGTTCTTATGTTTAGCCTCTTCAAGTCAGTTCTAAATATCTCCAGCAATATGGGGAAACCTTCTCCAGTCTCTGCCCTTGATTCCTAGTGTGATTCTTGAAGAATTTCTCTGCTTTTGAGGAGCAATCACATCAATATCGGTTCATATCCGATTTTGGTTCAACAAGAGGCAAGAATACTCTCTCAAATCCTATAAATTTATGATTTCTTGATGCAATAGCCTCATAAAAGATACCAGATGCATTATCAAATATTTTAAATATTATATATGCTCAAATCTGCCTTTATCTTGAGTTTTCTTATGTGTATCACACCGTGAATGCTACATATACATAAAATGTATTGTTGCCCAGACTTATATAATAGTTCAATTTAGAACTGTCATAACTTTTGCATTTTAACTCCGATTGATATTATTCTAGTGCCATTAGAAAGAGAACTTAATAGCCTACATTTTATCAAGTATAGCAGGACCTAATTTAGCCATTTACCAAACCAAAAATAGCTGGGAAGAGTACTTAGTATTGTCTAGATTAGATACATGACAATAGCAAAATGTAGTAAAATGACCAGAATTTTTGTTTTAGAACTCCAATTGATCTTATTCAAGTTTTATTTAATAGATAATTAAATTATCAATAACTGTCCAATATCCTATATTCTAGTATAATTTTTATCCTGATCAAATTAAATCTTGAAATCTCCCCTTGCTTGCTATATCAGTCTGTGCAACAGGTCCATGGTAAAACAACTATAACTTTTATTCTAAAGCTCTAATTAAACTCATTATCTTTGCTTCTAATTCGATTTGGTGCTAGTCAAATAAGACATGGAAGTATGATTTGTCTACTGAGTTGCAGCAACATAAACCCATATATCATGTTCGTATATATACCTCTTGATTTATGATATAATACCCATGTACACATATTTAATATCTCTTGTTATTACCTGTAAATGGTGTCGACCTATCATTGCTTATGTTTAGGCATATATGTCATGTTTGTGCATATTCCTTTTTATATAAGGTATGATATACATGTGCACATGTTTAATTAAGCATATTATTATTAGTATACGTTATTCTTGATTGGAAATGATACCTCATGCGCGTAAATATATCCTGTAACTCTTGTACCTACCAGTATTACTTTTGTATTTGCCAATATTGTCGTGTGTGTCATTTCATATTCACCTAGATATTGATACATGTACCATTTTTGCACATCTTATTGATACTTAGCGCATACTACATTGTGGGTATGGAAAAAATAAATGGTGGAATGAAGCATATATTGTATAAGTCCTTATCTTGTTTGGATGCATTCGTTGATCAGTGCACTAGCACTATCGGTTTCATACTTGTCTTGTTTCATACTTGTGTCTTAGCGAAACTTCATCCGGTTTGAAAGAGGACCAGTACTTGAGGTGTGATTCTAGATAAGCATAGGATATTCAGTGCACCTAGTGGTACAGAATCCAATTCATATATGATCGGTCTTGAATCCGTGGTACCGGATATGCATGGTACACTTTTAGAACACGTGCATACTCACACCATTCAGTTCCAAATTAATAAGATAGGATGTGTGTCATTTACTTCATTATTCAGATTATGTTTTGCATACCTTGTACTGCATAATTCATATGCATGACCGTGTTATACCATACACATCATATACTGTATGATTCATGTTATATTATGTTTAACATGCACCTCATGAGCCATGTGCATACATCTTTTACATTGTCTCCTACCAGCATTCCACACACCACTCTTTTATATAGTTTTCTTAGTATTCACAAGTTTAAGTTTGTATCTTATTTGGATTCTGACCCCTAGGATTATCACACTTCAGATCCAGCAGCCGTGCCCATGGTGTCTGAGGAGGAGGGCCCACCTCTCGAGGATCTCTTCTTCCAGGAGTAGGTCAAGTTCTAGTAGCCTATCTCTCATATGGTCTTCATCCTTTTCGTATATATATATCATTTTGGTTTGTATGAATATATGTATCCTACATCCTAATTCTTGCATCCTAGTTCTGTCCAAAGTATCCGGACACACTATATATATATAGTACTTATGCTGCTTTGTTATGATACTATACTTAACTCTGAATGTGAAATTTTTTAATGTACATATTGCTTATCATTTCTTTATATATGTTTTTGGATATTACTATATTCATGCATGTGATGTTGTGGCAGATAAATTTAGACTTGTGCTATATATATATATCATATTTCCGCATTTCATATCTCTTGCCTGTGATTATATGATGTAATGGTCTCGTGCACTCATGTATTGAGAGTGTCCGTCGTGACACCCTACCTATTATTGGGACACAAACTTGGGTCCACCATGTGATTTGGGGCATCACAAATACAATCATGCGACTTGCGGTACTAAGTTTAGAGAGCCGCTTTCTGGTAGAACTTATCTACATTCTTCGTGGTTGGGGTTGCTTCTTTAGGATCCTCCACGAGAGTTTCGTATAGTGCATAATCTATGAGTGGGAAGCATGAATCCCGGAGCTCAAGATTTAACCCAACAAGGTGTACGTCTGTGACGCCCCAAATCACACTAGTGGGCCCGAGCGTGTGACCCAACAATGGGTAGGATATCACTGGCAGGCACTCTCAGTACCGAAGTATACAAGACAAATTGTTTTTTCATACAATTACAAGTAAGAGATAAGAAAGCTTACAAACATAAGATAAATAGTACAAGTATGAGTCTATCTACCAAAATATAATAGCCATAAATATAGCATTATCTAAAAACAGACATGTGGAAATGATAAGCAATATCTACATCAAGAGGTTGTCATGTAGAGTCAAGTACAATATCAAAACAAAGAAACATAAGTCTGAATAAATACATGAGTGTCTGGATACCTCGAACAGAACTAGGAAGTAGAATATATATGCATTTACAAACCAAAATGATATATACATAAAAGGGATAGAGTTCCTACTATATGTGAGCTATTGGTGCTCCGCTTATTCTTGAAAGTAGGGATCCTCGAGTGGTTGGTTCTCCTCCTGTGTTACTGCTGTCTCAGCTAGAAACCTGGGTTGATATAAATCTAGAGATCAGAATCCAAATAAGAATACAAATCCAACATCGTTCAACTCTATAGGAGCCATATAAGAATGTGTATGGGGCCTACTAGAAAAAAACAATATAAAATTGGTATATATATATATATATGAACCTTAAAGCACACTAAATTTAACATGAATCATGACATACATGGTATATATAGTATAACTATATCAAGTAATAAGGTATACCAAATATAATTGAATCATCTAGTACATGTTGGTACAATATAACATGAATTATGAAATGATTAATGTATGTAGTATAACATGATCAAACTATATAATTAAGCAACATGGTATACAAAATAAAAAACATGAATCATGTAGAACATGGTATGCATAATATATCATGATAAGGAAAATGGATGCACTTTCTATCCTATTAGTTTGGAACTGAATGATGAGAGTATTCACATGTTCTAAAAGTGTACCATGCATTTCCGGTACCATGATCCCAAAACCGATTACATATGAATTAGATTATGCACTACTCAGCACACTAGATAGCAAACAAATACTGGGTATCTCGTACTTATCTAGGATCACGACCACAAACACTGGTCTCTACACAAGTTAAAGAACTACCATGAAGCAATCAAATACTAAAAATCCCGTGCAAATCCAGTATCACGGCCACAAATGTTGGTCTATACATGAGCAAGATAACCGCCGCTAGACAAACTAATATTGAATATCCCATGTACAGTCAGGACCATGGTCACAAATACAATTCTCTATATGAGCCAAATATTCACCACTAGGCAAACAAATACTAAATATCCCGTACATATCTGGGATCATCACCATAAACATGGTCTCCACACGAACCAGATGCCACTAAGCAAACAAATACTAGATATCCTATACACATGCGGGATTATTTCCAAAGTACATGTTCACAAATAAACCGGATGATGTGCCGCTAAGAACACAAGCAAGAAATTGATAGTGAAAATACACAAATCGGCGGATGTATCCAAATAAGAAAAGAACTTCAACAATACATGTTTCGTTTCTCCATTCGTTTCCCCCATACCTACAATTTAGTATGTGCTAAGTATCAATGTGACATATGCAACAAGGATATATATATATTAATAGTCAGACGAACATGAAATAACACGCACAACAATACTAGGAAGTACAAGAGTAATACTAGAAGGCATTGGAGTTATAGAATATGTTCACTTACATGAGGTATCATTTCCAAGGAAGAATAATATGTACAAATAATAACATTTTTAATTAAACATGTGTGCATATATATCATATCTTGTATCAAGTGATACATGCACGAATATGAAATGTATAGCAAGATTTGAGCTATAACAGGTCTGAAATTAACATGAACATGTAATAGCAAGAGTAATTTAATAA
The DNA here is from genome assembly GCA_036321105.1 of Dracaena cambodiana. Lineage (NCBI taxonomy): Eukaryota > Viridiplantae > Streptophyta > Magnoliopsida > Asparagales > Asparagaceae > Dracaena > Dracaena cambodiana. The sequence goes on from JAYEPQ010000015.1 coordinate 16,450,251, forward strand.
GAGGATGTGTGCAATATATTATTAATCAAGCAGTATATGCACATAGATGATATATGTGCTTATGTTGCTGCAACGCAGTGAAAATGTCAGATTTTCTGGTCTTGTTTGACTAGCAAAAGTGGAATTAGAGATAATGATTTTGTATAGCGGTAGAAAATTCAATTATATTTCTAATGTATCTTAAATAGGCTTAATTGGAGTTCTAGAATAAAAATTATGGTTGTTTTACCATGGACCTACTACTAAAAACTTAGTACAACAACAAGAAAAAATTCCAGATTTGATTTCACTAGGATAAATTTAAATTAGACTCTAAGCTTTATAACACTTGTAGATAATTAAATTAGCTTCTCAATAAAACTTGAATAAACTCAATTAGAGTTCTAGAGCAAAATTTATGGCCATTTTACTATGGCTTGATGTTGTGGTGCTGCTAATCTGGGACAGCAGTAATAACACAACTTTTAGACTATTTTAGAAAGAAAAATGGCCGAATTAGGATCCGACATAGTTGGAAGAATTATAATTTAGTGAATAATCTTTCTAATGGCAGTATAATTAGGTCAATTAGAGTTAAGATACAAAAGTTATGGAAGTTCTAAGATGGACTATTTCTTATATATGGACAGTGATAAACTTTGTGCAAGTATAATATGCACGGTATGACACATGCAATAAAACACAAGTTAAATGCTAGTTGGAGTATGTATAATCTTGAAATTGGGTTAATATACTTTTGATATCACGTTTAAGAGATTTACTTAAAAAATCACAAGTTTAAAGAATTTAAAAGTGTATTCTTATCTCTAGTTGAACTCAAATCGAAAATAAATCGACATTGATGCAATTGCTCCTTAAAAATAGATAAATTTTCCAATAATTAATCTAAGAAATAAGGTAGTTGCTGGAGAATATTTGCTAACATTAGTGGAGAAGTTTAGAGTAAATTTGAAGAGGCTAAACTCAAGAACATGATACATGTAGCTACTTAGTGGATTTTCAATCCATCCACAAACTGATTATTTGATGAATTATTTATCGAAATTGGAGAAGAAATTAGATTTTAAGGTCTCCGAGAAAATAAAGAGGAACACGAAAGGAAGATGCTAGATTTTTCATATTTTTTGGAATTCATTTAATGGGTTAAACTACCATGTTTAAAACTCATAAACTTCATCTTAATTATAGAATTACAATTGGGTCAATTTCAATATAAATTTGGTCAATTTGGTCAAGAATGGATGTTGTGCTTTTGGAAATGATTCTATCTTTGATAAGAGGTTAAAATTGTAATTCTTGATTTAATTTGATTATTTTAATCAGGTATTTACCCAAAAATTGGACGATTCTGAATAATTTAAAAAATATGAAAAATCCGAAATAATAAGATAAGAGGTCCACACTCTAAGAAATTTTAACTTGAAAACAAAATTGAAGGATATAACTCAATTTACTCAATATCTGCCCGTATCAATGTCCAGTCTCCCGAAATAATACAGATGATATCGAATAAACTAATACAGGGGTTTAAGGATTAGGGTCGTTATAGACTATCCACCTAATAGATAATTTCATCCTTGAAGTTTAAATCAAGAATGGAAGACAATAATATGATAGATTGTGAAGTCTTAATGGTTTAATAATAAGTTCAATCCTAGGGTGGTCCATATATCGCTTGAATACTTGGGCAAGTAGAGAAAGTCCTTATTAAGTATAATATAGAAATATCATCCCCATGGAGCATTTAATCCCCATGTAAAATAATGTTAATGTTTAATGAAATTGATTGGTGGAGAAGATTACTACATTTCATGTTATAACCTAAAAATATTAAGTTTGTATATATTTCTAATAACATAATAAAAATTCCACTCAAGTATAGATAGTGAACATAACTAACATGTATGGCTTTATTTTAATTGGCTATTTAAATGTATTTACAGGCCCTATGCTATCCTGTATCCACCCTGTGATCCAAAATATTGTCATATTGGTGTTCTTATATATAACTATTTGAAAATTCGATTTTCAATTTTCTTATTTACGGCACTGTAAGATATGTCATCGGTATCTAGGCAAATCTGACAATCAGCGACAAGATTCTAACAATAAAATAATAAGCACATGTCATTCATAGAGGACAATAGTGGAATCAGGATCCGAAACAAAGGATATGATATAGAATAAGACAAGGAAACAAGGAAATGTTAATAGATATTGTTTGCATGAATATAGCAGAATTCTAAAGTAACGAGTCCAATATTAAAAATAATGGTTACTCCGATAAAAATCTGTGATGTCCCAAATCACACTGGTGGGTCCGAGTGTGTTTCTTAATAATGGATAAGGTGTCACTGGCGGGCAAACTCAATACCAGAGTGCATGAGACCATTTATTTTTTCATACAATCATATGTAAGAGATATGGAAGCACGCAAATAAAAAATAATTGCTATAGTCTAAGTCTATCTACCACAATATCATCATAGGCATAAATATAGCAATATCCAACAACAAGTATATGGAAATAATAAGTAATATATATATATCAAAAGGTTGCTGATGTAGAGTCAAGTAAAATTTTATAACATAGTAACATAAGCACTGAATAAATACAACTATCTCCGGATACTAGGGATAGAACTAGGTAGTAGAATTGTGATGATCCTAATTTTTAGGCCCTTGCATCGGTTTATTCCGTATCATCCATAACAACTCGGGAATCCGGATATTGGTACAAGTGGATACTAAGTAATTGAGTTATTCTTTCAATATAGTTTTTAATTTCAAATTATGTAGAGCAGGGACCTCTTATCTTATTAGTTTGGATTTTTCTATATTTCTCTTGAATTATTACGGATCGGCCGATTTTTGGGCAAATACCCAATTTAAATAATCAAATTAAATTAAAAATTCTAATTTCACCCTCTAACTAACTTCAGATTTGTCTCCAGAAGACCAACAGTCATCCTTGACCAAAGTTGAAGAGGAATTGACCCAATGACAAACTTGTAATTGAGATGAAGTTTGAGGATTTTTAATATAATATCATACTCACTTTCCACTAGCTATTTGACTTCCAAAATAAATTCAAAAAATATTAAAAAATCAAACTTCCTGTTCATGTGTTCCTTTATTTTCTCTTTAGGCCTCCAATACAAATCCCTCTTTTTTTTTAAATAAATAGACAAATATTCAACCTTACAGTGAATTGAAAAATTCACAAAATAGCCACATGAGCTTGTTCTTGGGTTTTTCTTCTTTATGTTAGCTCTAAACTTATCCATCAATGTGGAAAAAATATTCTCTAGTACTTGCCCTAATTCTCTAGTGTGATTCTTAGGAAATCTCTTACCTTTGGGGAGCAAATGCATCTATATCAGTTTATTTCCGATTCAAGCTCAACAAGAAGTAAAAATACACTCTCAAATCTTTTAAATTTGTAATTTCTTAATTAAATCTCCTTAAATATGATATTTAATGTAATATTAACTAAAATTTCAGACTATACTTGCTCTAACATGCATTTATATTGAGTTTAATTGTATGTATCACACCATGCATATCTTTGGAGCACAAATTCTATCACTATCTAGACATATGTAGCAGTCCATCTTAGAACAACTATAACTTTTGCATCTTAACTTCGATTGACTTTGTTTTATTGCCATTAGAAAGATGATTCACTAATCTACAATTTTACCAAAAGCTATTGTACTAGGTTAGCCGTTTAGCAGCAATATATTTATGGTAAAATGGCCATAACTTTTGTTCTAGAACTCCTATTGAATTCATTCAAAATTTATTAGAAAGATGATTGAACTCTCTATAACTTATTAATCTTTGTATCTAATTCTATTTTACGTTAGTCAAATAAGATCTAAAAGTCTGATTTGTCTACTAAGTTACAGTAACATAAGCACATATATCATATTCATGCATATGGTGCTTGATTAATGATATGATACACATGTGCACATGTTCAATCACTCTTATTATTATTGTACATATTAATTTTAAACATGTCATAGCTTAACTATGCGCACTCCCAAGTGCAAAAGATTGACAAGTAGTACAAGAGTAGTAACCAAAGATTGTTCTCTCGACGATCGTTTTGATTATTGTGTGACACTAAAAAAAATAAATTACGGAACTAAAGAAAATAAGGTTAGATTTTAATTAACTAAAATTAAACTAAATAGGATGTATATTTACATAAAATAAAATTATTGGTTAGATATATTTAACTCTCCATAGAATAATTTATAGGATGCATTTATACTTTATATATCTTAGTTGCACAGATTATGTGGTCCCTATAACCAGAAAATAAATCAGTAAATCACAAAATCTAGCAAAGTTGTAAACTTGATACTTTGAATAACTTCCCTCAATTAATTCTACATGGGTTTTGAGTTTACTAAGCATGCAATATAAATAAAAAAATAAATGTTCAAAGGCTAATGATGTGATATATTTACTGCAAGCATACAGTATAGTTGTAGCGCTGTGCAGGTCGTCTCACAGGAATCTAAGGTGTTTTTGTGTTCCTTACTCTTTCCTTAGTCTAACGGACTAATCAAAAATTCTAGTTTGAACTTGAATTAATCTAAATAGCCTAGGATCTAGAATTCACTAATTTCCAACCATGTTCTTACCTCTATTATTTTCTTCTATCATAAAAATTCGATCTTTTTAGTTTAATTTTTACTTAAAGTGTCCTAAGCATGAGCTATCAAGTGTTGTGCAAGTATAATTCATAAAAAATGCTACTTCTTATAAAAACAAACTAAATCTTTTAGATAATTCAAAGAAAAAGATAAAATCAGCAACTCCAAACCCTAACTAAGTATAGGTTATCAAGAAACCTAATTCAAGTATAACCTATCAAAGTCCTAATCTTCGAGTTCTTGTATTTTAATCTTTTTATTGAAAAATCATGTCTTTATTAATTTTATTTAAGAAGAAAATACTAGAGAGAAATTGCATGGCAGATCTTAGCTTCATCTACATCCTAAAGCTAAATTAATTAGCTACTCATATTTTTACTAAGCAAGATCAAATTTTTATTCATGAATATAATAAACCCTAATCTAGAAAGCAGTAAAACCTAAACTAGAAAGCGATAAACACTATCTAGAAAGCAAGTAAAAATCTCAAGAACAATGGTTTACCTCTGAAATACGGTGTTGTGGCCGTCAACCTTCAACAAAAATCCTAACTTTATTAATCAGAAAACTAGTACAAAATTCTAGAATCCCATCAAAATACAAGGATCAGCCAATATATAGGCCTCGGAAATCAACCCATAATTCTAGCAGAACCAAAAAAACTACAAATTTATAATTAAGCCCTCGAAGAAAATCCCTCTGGAACGGCCACGGTTTGGCCACTATTTGGCGGTAGAAACCACCAATTGGTGGCTAAACAAAGCCCAATTGGTCTGATATTTCTTCTACAGAAGTATCTTCTCTTGTACTCTTTATTTGCTTGACTGTATTTAACTTTTACTTCCTGCAGTAATTTAATCTTGTAGTCTCGCCCACTTTAGAAACTTTTCGGCCTTTGATTTCCTAGTCCAACTCTGATTTCATGCCATTTCCTTGTGCAAATTGGATCACCTGAAAAAGACTCTAAAAATACCCGAGTAGTATTTATTTATATATAAAAATAGATAAAGTATGGGAGGAAAAATATAATATATGATACTCATCACACCCCCAAACCTATCTTTTGCTAGTCCTCAAGCAAAACCTAAACCTAAAAAGAAAAACAAAAATCCTAACTCACTTTCGCAGGAATCGCGATTGCACTTAGCACGTGCAACAAGCCTTTAAACCCCTAGGTTACCCTAGTGGACGAGTGTTGTCTCGTGAAGGTTTGTATTGAATATACCCACAAAATTTATAAAGAAGATAGATTAAGGAATAAAGAAAAGAAAAATAAAGTTAACCGAAAATCAAGAAAAATAAAAAATTTTATACAAAAGAAAGAAAAATCTTTTTTTTTATGATATTTTCATCAATTAGTCTCACTAATATACAAACTCAAGAACGCATTTAGATTATCAATTTTTAAATCGAACATCATATCAGATACACTTATCATTTTAATCAAAAATTTAAATCTTATCTTTCAATACCTACTAACAGATAATCTATTGGCTCCTATACATCTACGTGCATGTGTGATAGTCTATTTTGGTTTTGGACTCCAATTCTAACTCATGATTCATCTCCTCTCTCATAACAATTTTTTTCTTTTTTTTCTTTTTTTAATTTTTTTTAAGAATATTTCACCTTTCATGCGAATATTCACGCTTGCTTAGGCGCAACATACCTGATTACTCAGTTCATACTCTTTTCTTTTTTTTCTTTTTTTTTTAGAATATTTCATCTTTCATATGAATATTTACGCTTACTTAGGCGCAAAATACCCGATTACTTGGATCATACTCTTTTTTCACTCTTGAGGCTATTGCCTTAATACCAGGCGCACCCCATTATTTTATTCTCACTTCTTTTTTTTTTTTTTTAGAGAGAGAAGACTTACTCATTCGTTATCATCTTTATCCTTGGCCTAATAAACTATTGTGAAGTGAAAAATAGATGTATACTTGCCTCAAAACTACTGTTAGCGATATTTATTTTTCGGATTTTAATCTTTTTTCATAAAATTCAAAGTGTATTGTCCAATCTACTCTCATATCTAATTTCAAATCTAAATTTGTTCCTTTATCTGTAATTAATTTGATCTATTGATGAAAACAAATTTTTTTTTCATCATTTTTTTTGTTGGTCACCCTAAAAACTAACCAAAGTGTATAATAAAGAAACCCAAAAACCTAATAAAAATAAAAATAAAATTCTAAAAATCCTAAAAAAATAAAAATCTCCTAATACACTCCCCCACACCTAAACTTGTGTATGCCCTCATACACAAATCATTGGTGCCATCCTCTTTGCCTTCTACTAGACTCACTGGGTGCAGGACGTGCTCGTGTTGTAGAAGACTCACCCCTATCAATTTGTTTCAACCGGTGCCAAATATTTCCAAGACCTTACCAGACTACATTGATTTGCTAGTGGGATCAGCTGGCAAGTCTTGGTCAAAGAAGGCATCATCTTCCTCCTCTTGTGTCAAGTCAGTGGCATATATATTCTCATTATCAGCATGTCTGTTTCAATCTTCTGGAACATCAGCATGATATGTCACTGAAATATGTTCGGTAGCGATAAACATGCGTGAGGGTGTGTATGCGTCAAATCGGCACTAGACGTAAACTTGCGACACAACTGTGTAATTAAACACGGCAGAGGCAAAACTAGTCCTCGACCGCATCTTAGCATCAATAATAGTGTCGAGTAACTGTGTGCACATACAGAAGTGAGTATCTTGACGCATAATACAATCAACAATATAAAGTGTGGGCGTGTAAAAAGATGACATATGTGTAATGCCCATAACATTAGTATTGACTCAGCGGCAAGTTGTGTGAATGTTGTGATAGAGTGTCTTGCTGCTGATTCCTCTATCACGTGTTATTTTACAGTTTGGGCCCATCCGTGTAAGATAATTCTCAATCCTACAGGGAGTGTGATTCCCGGTGTGAAGGAGGATACCCGTAGAAGCTGAGATGGCCGCTGCATGCATTTCATATAATTGGCCGTGCCAATGGAGGTTTATGGTTTTGCGATCGTCCGAAATGGCAGATTTCGCAAAACTCACATAAAATTCCTCCACCAACTCTGGGATGTAAAATGCATTAGGTGAATATATGAGATAATTCCAACCCAGAGTTTCGATCGCAGCGGCGAAATAAACACTAAATGCCGCAAAAATTTCGCTGAAAAACTTCTCACAAGCAAATCTACCCATTATATCGTACTGTAATTAAAAATATGAAATCTGATCAAACCAGTAAACATAGAAGAGAAGAAAAGTACCTTCCCTGAAGTTTCAGGGGAAAAGTCCAAGAAATGGCCGCTGATGGCGGTGAAAGCCGCTATTTGGCGGCTTGGTCTTCAAAGTTGGCTGAGAGCTTCAGGAAGAATATCTATTCTGGTGAGATGGATCTTTGGAGCACCACTGGTCAGAGAAAAAATTAAAGATCCTACATTGTCCTGCAAAGAGAGAAGCAAAAGCCAAAGGAGGAAGTAGGGAAGGGAGGGGGGCAGCTAGGGTTTTGGAAGAATGGATTTGGGGAAGAAGAGGGCTACTTGGGTTTATATAGGGATGGAAAATTACAGTCAGCTCCTCATCTTTCTCTAGTTTTGCTTTTAAACCCTGCATCATGTTAGTAACATAATATACATAATATACATGCTATTATACAAATAACTACATGTCTTTATGCATAGATTGGATCGTGAAGTGTCACGACCTCTACATTATCGCTCACTCAAGGTTCTAAAAATGATTTTAATCGGTGACCGTTTACTTTGAATAAACTACCATTTTAGGGATCCTCGAGATCAATTGCACCATGATGGTGCACCGTCCGTACTATGTACGGTCCACTTCATCTTGACCTCAATTTTCTTGGGAATAAATGTAGCCTCGAATTATATAAGAGAACTTTTTGTCCAGGTGTAAATGACTTGCGAATGATCGCTTTGTCATGAAACACTTTAGTTTTCTTTTTATAAATCGTAGCACTATCATATGCTTCCCGTCTAATCTCATCAAGCTCATTCAGTTGTAGTTTCTACTACTCGCCAACTTTTTCGAGCTCAAAATTTAGAAATTTGATTGCCCATAAAGCCTTATGCTCCAGCTCCACCGGTAAATGACATGCTTTTCCAAATATCAAACGATATGGAGACATGCCTAGATTAGTCTTATAAGCGGTACGGTAGGCCCATAATGCATCCGCTAGTTTACAAGACCAATCTTTTCTATTGTGATTTACTGTCTTCTCCAAAATTAGTTTGATTTGGCGATTGGAAACTTCCACTTGCCCACTAGTTTGCGGATGATACGGTGTAGCTAATTTGTGGGTAATGGAATATTTCCGCATAAGCGCCTCAAATGACCGGTTGGTAAAATGGGTACCGTTATCACTAATAATAGCTCGAGGAACGCCAAATCGAGAAAAGATATTCTCTTTCAAGAACTTGACAATGACTTTGTTGTCATTCGATTTTGCGGCTATTGCCTCTACCCATTTGGAAACATAATCGACAGCGACTAATATGTATTGGTTTCCAAACGAGTTGGATAACGGTCCCATAAAATCTATACCCCATACATCAAAGATTTCGACCTCAAGGATGGGTTGCAAAGGCATCATATTGCGCCGTGAAATTTTGTCTACGAATTGGCATCGTGTGCATGCTTTGCAATATTCCAGGGCGTCTTTGAAAAGGGTTGGCCAATAGAAACCACTTTGCAATACCTTTTCAAGCGTTTTTCTGGGACCAAAGTGTCCTCCACAAGCTAAATCATGACAAAAAGAGAGGACACTTTGTATCTCATCGTTAGGTATGCATCGATGTATGATCTGGTCTGGACAACATTTGAACAGATATGGTTCATCCCAGTAAAAGAATTTTACTTGGGACAAGAATCTATATCGATCTTGCTTGGACCAATGGGATGGAATCTCCTTAGTCACAAGTTAGTTCACAATGTCAGCAAACTATGGTTCGTGCATCAATGCAAATAGTTGCTCGTCAGGAAATGATTCGTTTATGGGACATGAATTAGTTGGAGTGTTGGGGAGACGAGACAAGTGATCAGCTACTGAATTATCAGCACCTTTCTTGTCTAATATCTCAAGATCAAACTCTTGTAGCAAGAGGATCCATCAAATAAGCCTTGCTTTTGCATCTTTCTTGGTTAACAAGTATTTCAAAGCAGCATGATCAGTGTATACTATCATTCGTGATCCAATCAAGTAGGAACGAAACTTCTGAAGTGCAAAGACGACTGCCAGAAGCTCTTTCTCTGTGGTAGAGTAATTCAACTGGGCATCATTGAGTATCCTACTTGCATAGTAAATCACATGTGGCTGCTTATTAATACGTTGACCAAGGACGGCACCGATAGCGTAATTGGATGCATCACACATGAGCTCGAACAGTAAGCTCCAGTCTGGCGCATGAATAATAGGAGTAGTGGTCAGCGCCTTCTTGAGCTACTCAAATGCTCTTAGACAATTAGGTGTGAAATTGAATGGTACTACCTTGGCTAGTAGATGTGTCAAAGGCCTAGCAATTTTGCTAAAGTCTTTGATAAATCTTCTATAAAAACCAGCATGACCAAGGAAGGATCGTATATCTTTTACTGATCGCGGAGGTGGCAGATTATTGATGAGGTCTACCTTAGCTTTGTCAACCTCGATACCATTCTTTGAGATGACATGCCCTAGCACTATGCCATTTTTGACCATAAAATGGCATTTTTCCCAATTGAGTGTCAAATTCTTCTCATTACAATGCGTGAGAACTAACTCTAGATGATGCAGACACTCTTGGAATGAATCTCCAAAGATAGAGAAATCATCCATGAATATTTCAAGAAATCGTTCAACCATGTCAGAGAAAATACTTACCATGCATCTTTGGAACATGGCAGGTGCATTGCATAACCCAAAAGGCATGCGTCTGTATGCAAAGGTGCCGAATGGACATGTGAACGTGGTCTTTTCTTGATCCTCCGGAGCGATGGGAATTTGGTTGTAGCCAGAGTATCCATCTAAAAAACAGTAGAACTCATGTCCGGCCAACCGTTCCAACATCTGATCAATAAATGGTAAGGGGAAGTGGTCCTTCCTAGTTGCAGTATTAAGCTTCCTATAATCAATGCAGATTGCCATCCCGTTTGCAAACGCATCGGGATAAGCTCATTTGCAACGTTCTTAACTACAGTGATTCCGGACTTCTTAGGCACTACTTGAACTGGGCTTACCCATGCACTATTAGATATAGGATAGATGATCCCATTGTCAAGACACTTAAGAATATCCTTCCTCACAGCTTCTTTCATTACCGGATTCAACCTATGCTGAGAATCTCTTGTAGGTCGTGGATTGTCTAGTAAATGAATTCTATACTGCACTATAGAAGGACTTATCCCCTTAATATTGGCCATACTCCAGCCTATGGCTTCCCTATGTGCTTTCAACACTGATATGAGTTTTTCTTCCTGAGCGTCAGTCAATTCTGCAGAGATTATGACTGGTAGTGTATTGTGTTCACCCAAGAAAGCATACTTGAGATGACTCGGAAGGGTCTTCATCTCAAGCTCAGGTGGACACTCAATAGATGGTCATAACTGAACTCGTGGTTTAGTCATCAATAGCTCAGGTGGAAGTTTCCATTGAGTAGAAGATACATAATTAGATGATTCATCAAGCGTTTCCAAGAATACATTCTCATTAACTAAACCATTCAGCTCATCAAAGAATTTCTCCTCTTGGTGTTCACTGGACAACCCTTGGATCATATTCACTTCTAGGGGCTCGTCATGTGGATCACTTGATTGGCGCCCTAAATTGAATATATTCAAGTCAAGTGTCATATTTCCAAAGGAAAGTCTCATCGATCCACTCCGACAATTAATAACAGCATTAGAAGTGGCCAAGAATGGACGTCCCAAAATAACTGGGATACAATGGTGTGGATTCACCACAGGTTGAGTCTCGAGGACTATGAAATCAACTGGGAAGATAAACTCCCAATCTTAATCAAGACATCCTCAATCTCTCTCATAGGTATCTTCACAGATCTATCAGCTAGCTGTAACGTAATCCTTGTAGGTCTCAACTCTCCCCGTCCTAACTGCTGGTACACTGAATAAGGAAGCAAGTTGACACTTGTTTCTAAATCTAGTAAAGCCCTTTCAATCACTGTAGTCCCTATAGTGCAGGAGACAGTAGGACTTCCAGGGTCTTTATACTTTACGGGGGCTGACTGAGAGAGGATGCTAGATATGTTAGCAGCTAGGAAGACTTTCTTTGGAATATTGATTGTTCTCCTCTTTGTGCATAAATCTTTTAAGAATTTTGCATAAGCAGGTACTTGTTGGATTGCATCAAGAAGAGGAACATTGACCTTAACTTGCTTGAATCACTCAAGAATGTGCTCCACCTGAGGAAAATTTTTCTTCAATCGATTTGGATAGGGAGCCTTTGGCTTATAAGTATGGTCAATAAGAGGATCAGAATTAGAAGGATTAGATTCTTTTGTTGTGCTAGTGGGTAGATCGTGGGATGATGATAATGATGAATCATGAGGTGATGATGGCATCGTGGTATCAGGGAGTGTAGCTTGCCGTGCAATAGGAGTGGAATCAGGTGGCATGGCTACGTGATTGTCAACCAGTTTGCCAGATCAAAGTGTGTGAATGACATTAATTTGGTTGACATGCGACTGATTAGAATTTGATGAACTGACATTAGGATTTGTTATGGGTTGACTTGGAAAAGTGCCCTTGCCACGTTCACTCATTTGATTTGCTAATTGTCCAACCTGCTGCTCTACAATCTTAATAGATTGAGAGTTTACGAGCAAGTGCTGATCTGTTTTTTGAATAAAATCAGTTGACACTTTTATAAGATTCTGCATGTATGTGTCAAAGTTGGACTGAGACTTGAGAAGATTTTCAACATTCTTCTCAAGTGATTGAAGTCGCTTTTCATGATCATTACTAGACCCCTGTTGTGGATATGAGTGGTTTTGTGCAGGTGGTCTATTCTGGTTGTTCCCATGGTTTGAAGCATTTGGGTGTTGATAAGCACCCATATTTGGTCTTGGGAACTGATCAGTAGCTGGAGGCTGCATGTTGGAGTTCGGGGCTCCCTGATATTGCCCTTGACCCCATGAGAGATTTGGATGGGTCTTCCAATTAGGATTGTATGTCGGAGCGTATGGATTATTAATGGGTCTTTGATACATGGCGTTAGCCTGCTCAAGTGTGGGACCCATAGGATTTACTAACAATGGACACTCCTCCATAACATTATTGGGAGTTCTGTAATTAAAGCATGTGGGACTTCGGAGTTGATTCACTTGACCCACTGGTGGAACATTAGGAGTCTCCACTGCCTCAATTCTTCTCATAAGAGCTGCGATCTTTGCTTCAGCAGCTATAGAGTTGTCGACGCTATGAATCCCACCCTTATGTGAAGAAGTTGATGCACTAGACTTCTTAGCGAGACTCTCCCACTGCATGGTCTTCCACGATAGGTCCTCAAGAAAGTCCCATGCTTCATCCTTATTTTTTCTTATAAACTCCCCTTGACACATGGATTCCAGAAGAGTTTTAGATGTGTAATCAAGTCCTTCGTATATGATTTGACACAACCGCCACTTTTCTATCGCATAGTGGGGGCACTGAGCTAATAAATCCTTAAACTGTTCTAAGTATTTCCAGAAGGGTTCTCCTGGCACTTGACGGAATTGATTAATTTGATTTCTGATTCTTGTCATCTTGTGCGTAGGATAATACTTCTTGAGAAACTGTAATGAATTCATCCCAAGTAGTGATTGAATCAGTAGGTATACTGTACAATATCCTTAAGTGCAAAAGGGATGAAGCAGAGCTTAATTGCGTCCTCCGATAAATTTTGTAGTTAATCATTACGCATACTTCTTGAAATTCACTGATAAAGAGATATGCATCTTCTGAATCAGAACCAGTGAATTTAGGAAGCATACTAATGTACTACGGTTTCAATTCATAGTGATTACCCACTACGTGTGGAAGTTTGATGCATGATGGTAATGATGTACGTAACGGGTAACATCGATCCTGAAGGATCGGGATCGGCTGGTCCATCTTGTCTCCCATGAACATATCTGATCTCACAAGTCGACCAAATTGATCACGGGTACAATGTGGCGTGAACCAGCGACCGTGAGTGTATGCGTGAACTTCCTAAACTAATGCAAGAAGTTGGGTGTGGTGGAGAGATAAAACGGTGGAATAGATATGATCAAATAAAAATGTGATTTCTACTATTCCTAATTTTTTTTAATTTTTCTACAGAACCAGGAAACAAAACTACAGAATCAGAGAAAATTTGGGTTCAGAAAGTACCTTGTGGGCTGCTAAATAGCGGTTCTAGCCGCAGAATAGCGGCTAAACTAGCGAATTTGACTTTGTGCTTTTCTTCTGCTTGGTCCAGAGGCTCTTCCAATCCTTTAAATCTTCCTGTATCTGCAATTTCTATTTTCTGCACACTCACACACACTGTTAACCGTAAAACGCTAGAAAAAGCAAGAAAAGCACCATCGATCCCCGGCAACGGCGCCAAAAACTTGATGTGATATATTTACTGCAAGCGCACAGTATCGTTGTAGCACTGTACAGGTCATCTCACAGGAATCTATGTGTTTTTGTATTCCTTACTCTTTCCTTAGTCTAACGGACTAATCAAAAATTTAAGTTTGAACTTGAATTAATCTAAATAGCCTAGGATCTAGAATCCACTAATTTCCAACTATGTTTTTACTTCTATTATTTTCTTCTATCATAAAAATTCGATCTTTTTAGTTTAATTTGTACTTAAAGTGTCCTAAGCATGAGCTATCAAGTGTTGTGCAAGTATAACTCATCAAAGATGCTACTTCTTATAAAAACAAACTAAATCTTTTAGATAATTCAAAGTAAAAGATAAAATCAGCAACCCCAAGCCCTAACTAAGCATAGGTTATCAAGAAACCTAATTCAAGTATAATCTATCAAAGTCCTAATCTTCGAGTTCTTGTATTTTAGTCTTTTTATTGAAAAATCATGTCTTTATTAATTTTATTTAAGAAGAAAATACTAGAGAGAAATTACATGGCGGATCTTAGCTTCATCTACATCCTAGAGCTAAACTAATTAGCTACTCATATTTTTACTAAGCAAGATCAAATTTTTATTCATGAATATGATAAACCCTAATCTAGAAAGCAGTAAAACCTAAACTAGAAAGCGATAAACTCTATCTAGAAAGCAAGTAAAAATCTCAAGAACAATGGTTTACCTCTGGAACATGGTGTTGTGGCCGTCAACCTTCAGCGAAAACCCTAACTTTATTAATCAGAAAACGAGTACAAAATTCCAGAATCCCGTCAAAATACAAGGATCGGCCAATATATAGGCCTCGAAAATCAAACCCTAATTCTAGCAGAACCAAAAAACTACGAATTTACAATTAAGCTATCGAAGAAAATCCCTCTGGAACGGCCATGGTTTGGCAGCTATTTGGCGGTAGAAACTGCCAATTGGTGGCTAAACAAAGCCCAATTGGTCTGATGTTTCTTCTACAGAAGTATCTTCTCTTGTACTCTTTATTTGCTTGACTGTATTTGACTTTTACTTCCTTCAGTAATTTAATCTTGTAGTCTCGCCCATTTTAGAAACTTTTCGGCCTTTGATTTCCTAGTCCAACTCTGATTTCATGCCATTTCTTTGTGCAAATTGGATCACCTTAAAACGACACTAAAAATACTCGAGTAGCATTTATTTATATACAAAAATAGATAAAGTATGGGAGGAAAAATACAATATATGATACTCATCATCTAAGTATATACCGTGCATGGAGTTTATGGCATAAAAAACTAAGCAATGGATATATTGTCAAAAAATAAAACATCATAGACTCAAAATCATATCTTAATCTTTTCAATGATAATAAGTAATAAAATATAAAAACATTATAAATCAATTAAAAACAATAAGCATAAAAATCGCATACCAGTAAATTACCTCAGGTTTGTTATCCCATCTGATCTGAACCCATGCAAAAATTTAGCCACTTATATATATATATATATATATATATATATATATATATATATATATATATATATATTTATATATATATACATACATACATATATATATATATATATATTCATTTTTCTCTCTTTTTTAATTATTTTTTATAAACACTTGCCTTTCATGTGAACATTCATTCTTACCGAGGTACAAATATCTAGTTACTTTGCTAATGTTTATAATAAAAATCCATAAGTATCGTTCGTCTGAATACACATGCTTACCGAGGCACACGAACCTAACTATGTAACACTTAATTCCTCTTTTTTATTTTATATATTGTATATTTTTTTATTTTTATCAAAGTATATTACCTTAATACTTGGCTCACTTCCTTTTTTTGTCTTTTTCTTATATATATATATATATATATATATATATATATATATATATGATAGACCTTCCTTTTAAGTTTTCTCTTTGTTATTAACCTTTCATGATTCATTGTGTAAGTGTTTAGAGTGCATATTTGATTCAAATATTAAGTATCCATATATCTCATTGTCAAGTTTAAAATCTCAATTAATATTACATTAAAAACTACTATCATATAAGTATCAATATTGATATTCAATTAAAAGAAGAAGACTTACTTGCATAGATATATTTTAAAATTTGAAACAAAGTGCACTGGATTAGGTTTTAGCCTTCGAAAGGAGGGATTTTTGCTGTAAATTGCAGTGGAAAGGAGGCTAGGGTCTTATTGTGGAGAAAAAAACTCAAAGATGTATTTATAACTGGGACTCTCTGTCGACGACTGTTGACAGCCACTTCAATAGCCACTCTCGGGTAGAGTAAAAATTGTTCTGCAGTCAGCAGCTATCCCAGCGACTTCGACGACAGTTTTGATAGCTGCTCTCTATTTTAGAGTTGCATCAAACCAAAGTTTTTATTTTTATTTTTTCCAAATTTAAGTTCCGAGATTAATGTTATTCCTAAAATCTTAAGTTAATTCCTAATTCTAAAATTAGTTCTAAACTAAAAGTTAGTTCCTAATTCTGAAGTTAGTAACTATAAAAGATTATTATTTTGAAAATGTGAAAATTTTCAAAAGAAATGCAAAATTTTTTTAACACAAAATCATTGAAAACATCATGAGTATCAAGACTAATTTATCTTTATAAGCAATCCCCTCAATTTAAAATGCACATTGTCCTCAATGAATTGATATATCGATTTAATTAATTGAGAATAAGTAAAATTTAAGAGAGTACTTAAAAATTATCTCGATGCGGTACTCATGACATAACAACTGCAAAACAAAAATGTTAGTACATAATATACGATAATATACATTATTTCTCTTTTTAGCTCGTAATCAATGAGATGTTGAAAGATCCATTAGATTGTGAGATTCCTCTGTGTGCTTCAAAAATTCCAAATAGTGCTTCAATCATTTTCTATTACTTTAAATGTATGACTATTTTAAGAATTTTTAATATCAATTGCGCTATGAGGATACACATTTTTAACAATGAATACTCAAGTCCATCATGAACGTAATTTTTTGGGAAATAGTGAAGACATGAGTCATATAGAAACACTTCGTCGGAAGGATGAAATACATGGCATGTGAATCATACACTCCCAAATACAAGAGATCGACAAGTATTACAAGGGTAGTAACCGAAGATTGTTCTTCCAAGGATTATTTGTTAATTGTGTGACACTAGAATAAATTACGGAACTAAAAATAAAAGTAAAGATTGGATTTTTATTAAATAAACTAAAATTAATGCTGGAAAATTTACCTATATTAAAATTGTTGGTCAGATCGATATAACTTCCCCATAAGATAATTTGTTGGATACATTCATGCTTTTTTTTTATATCAATTGCATAGATCATGTTGTCTTCCAACAACCACAAAATAATTTAATTAAGCGTAAAATATCTAAAGTTGTAAACTTGATAATTTGACTAATTTATCCTAGTTAATTCTATATGAATTTTGAGTTTATCTAAACATACAATATAAAAAATAAAAATAAATGTTTAAAGTCTAAGCATACACCATGCTTAAAGAGTCTATGGTATATCAAAAACCAAGAAATGAATATGTCATCAAACTATAAAGTATGAAAGATTCAAAATCATTTTTAATTCTTCCAAAGATAGTAGAGAATCAAAGATATCAATTCCACATAAAGCAATTAAAATCCATAAGCATATAAGAATACATACTAGTAATTTAGCCACTCATACTCATTATAGCCGTGAATAAAGAGAAAAAGATTTTTTTTATAGATTTCTATGAACGAGTACAATAACTAAATCTTGAATCTAAAACTCTATATTATTTTTTTCTCAAATGTTGTTAAGCACTATAAAAATTGAAATTTATTGGCTATTTATAATCTTACAAACCCTAATATGATTTCTATTTACAAGAAAACTCTTAATTCTTCTCAAAAATCCCCAAAAATTAAGTTTAAAGTCACTCCCTTCGACGAGACTTTCGACGGTTGCTCTTAGGCATGACTTTAGTCGATTGTTGTCGATAGCAAACATATGGATGTTGACAGTCATTCATGAAAATGCACAGTTCTAAGTTAATTTTAAGATATGCTTCGATACTTCCATTTCATTGCATATAAAACCCTGTAAAAATATTAGAAAGCACTTGAAAAATATCATAGTGAGGAATATGATTAATAAAAATATTTTTTTATTAATTTCTTGTAATTAATAACATTGGATAACGCTTGCACAAAATAAACTTAAAATGTTACACTTTACAAGCGTAACTACAACCCCTAACTTGAGTGTTGCTAGTCCATAGCAAATCTATAAACTAAAGAAAATAAACTAAAGACCTAAAAATAAATAAGCCCTAGCTCACTTTCGTAGGAATCACGATTGCACTTAGCACGTGCAATAAGCTGCCAAAATCCCTATGTTATCCTAATAGATGAGTGTTGTCTCGTGAATATTTTCAGTGATGATACTCACAAACATCAAGAAATATTTGAGACTAAGAAATAAATAAAAATAAAAAATAAGGATAAGTGTAAAATAAAGTAAATGAAAAATGTTAGTATCCTATTAACTATCTATACTATTATTTTTTTCTTTCCATTTTTTCCATGTCAAACTCAATTAGAGATACATACACAGATATTTATGAAAATTTTCACCTTAATAAATCACTTATAATCTTTTACCCTTATGTATCCATCAAGATTATTTAAATAGTATCGTAGATATATTTTTTACTTTCAAATATCCTCTCTTATGCACTCTTGTGAGTGTGTATATAAACCTTATCAAGTCTCAAACTCCAATCAAACTTATAGATACTCTTTTCATATATATGCATATTTGTTTTCCTTTTTTTCATAGATGCTTACTTTTTATGTGAACATTCAGGCTTATCAAGGCACAAATGCCCAATTACTTAGCTCATGACTATAATAAAAGTTTATAAGCATCGTTTGTGTGAATATACACGCTTACTGATGTACATGGACCCAACTACTTAACACTTACTTTCTCTTATTTATTTTATATATACTTTATATACCCGAAGTATATTGCCTTAAGTACCAGTTGACTTTGTTTTTTTATACATATATGATAGGTCTCCCTTTTAATTTTTTTTATCATTAATTTTTCATAACTTATTGTGTAAGCGTGTAGAGTGCATACTCGATTCTAATTTTAAGTATCCATATATCTTATTGTTGGATTTAAAATCTTAATTAAGATTACATAAAAACTATTATCACATAAGTATCAAAATTAAAATATTATCTCGTAAATATGCAATGTCTAAAACTTCTAATCTTACTTTTTACTTCAAAGAAATAAAATAAAATTTTAGACTATGTTAATTAACTATGATACAATAAAGTACAGTGTATATATCCCAACCCCAATTTAAATTATGCAATTTCCTCATTATATCCAAAATATAATTATGAAAGTAATACACAAAAAAATAATGTAAGAGGTTAAGGTTAGAATACACCTAGTTTTTTTGGTTCTCGATAACAAAAAAAAAAACTCACTACCATTCGTTGTCAATACCAATGACATTTCAGATGAATACCTTTTTGTCACTTGTGTCTTTGATACTGGCGGAACCCTATGGTCCCCTAGCTCGTCCTTTCACCCTTAGCTGTAGAAACAGGGACATCCTCACCAACCATTTGTCTAAATACTCTGATGAGTAGCCAATAGTAATATTATTGACGATGCTCGGTTCGAGCTTATCTGTCTTCAAGTATGCTCATTCTTATAGTGAAGGCATTCGTCATCTTTATGATTGACTCATATATAGTGTGGAGTGTTACTTCATCTGGCCACTGCATTTGCTGCATCTTGTTATTCTCACCCTTATTCAACGCATTCCTAATCTTGTTCTCCGTGACCCACATGTTAGGTAGAAGCTTGTTGCTAGTGTTGCACTTGTTGTTCACGTTGGGTGTGTCAGGCGCTCATGCTTCTTCGCACAGTGGTATTCATAAATGGTTGCTTAGGAGGTTCAAATGTATCACCTCATGATGGATGAACTCATAATTCATGCAAATCTTTGTAATCAAAGAAGGCAAAACTAAGTGAGGCTTCGCCATTCTCAGATGCTGGATACACTCAAGGACTTGACCCATGCATTGAACTATCGCAAAGTACATGATGGATGTGAGATCGAAAACGCCCCTTTCCAGAATCATGTTTAATAATACTGCATCCCTCAAATATAGTTTCGTTGTTGCAGAGGAGGTAGTATGTTATAGTTAATATAATGATTCACCAAGACAAACTCTTGTTTGACATATCTAAGCTGCAAAAAGCTTTCATTAAATTCAACATAGCTAAAATTCTTGCATAACTCTTTGAACTAGAGATAGCAGCTTAGTATCTCATTCACTATATCTACAAAAGAAGGGTTCTCCTCAGGCACATTGGATATAGAGATTGTCCTTACGATTTCTTCCCTCGTGAACGGTATCTCCCTCCCTGTGACAATGGAGTATCCATGTTGACCTCCCATTGTTGGTTGCAAGTTAGCATAAAACTCATGCAAGATCTCATTGCATGCTGGTGCACGTTCATTTCTTCTGTATGCTTCCAACTCTAAGGCCAACATTTGTACTCTGAAGGTTAAATTTTTATTTAATTTTGAATAATCTACTGCATGTTCGAGCCAAAGTTTGAAATTATCGTACTCTTCCAAGATCTTTTTGTTTGCCTTTGGAATTATAGTACTCAATGGAGAAGATGGGCCAGAGAATTCTACTCTTGGCCTCTTAAAAACTGTCTGCTTTTTTTTGTATCATTCTGCAAAGATTAACCAAAAATATATAACTTAGAATAATTATTATTTCAAAAATCTATTCATGAATTTGTCACATAATATTCTATTTATTATTCTTCTTTTTGTTCATTTCTTTCTCTCTTCTTTTTTAAAACTTTATTGTTTTTTTATTATATTTTAGAATTTACTTCATCCACATAATCCATATTTTTCCAATTTCGTCTTCAAAATAACCCAAATTCCATTTTAATGTGATTATTATTTCATGAATGTGATAAATTGTAGTTATACAGGCAACCCATGAAATATAATGCTAAAATGGTGAGGTTTTTTGCTTTTTCTACCCTTGATTTTAGCATATTATGATAATAAACCCATAAAATTCGTTAAAAATCCCCATATCATTGCTTAAATCTACCAGATCTACTACAAACTAAGATTCACTCAAATTAGTCCATATGAATTGTAGATCTTGATTTTGAGATAAAAATTAAAGACGAGAGAACTTATTTGCTTGAAGGTTGATGAAAATTTGAAGAGAATTGTGCGAGAAGAGTTAAGGCGGTCAAAAGAAGGAATTTTTGGGCATGAGTGCTATTGAAAAAACTAGGGTTTTGTTTGTGGATGAAAAAAACTCTCAGATCTATCTATAGTTGCCCTTTTCTGTCAATGGCTATTGACAGGTGCATCGATGGCTGCTATCGGCGAGGCAATTTTTTTTGCCTTTATAGGGGCTGCTATTGACAGCGCGCCACTTCAACGGTGATTTTCTGTTTGATAACTGCATAAAGCCTTTTATTTTTTTTCATTTTTAGATAGTTGTTGGTCCTAAACTAAGGTTATTCCTAATATCTAGTTATTAGTTCCTAATTCTAAAATTAATTTTAAACTAAAAATTAGTTCCTAACTCTAAAGTTAATATCAGTTAAAGATTTTTTGTTTGTTTGTTTTTAAAAAAAATTAAAGAAGAGAGAAAGAATAGAAAATTTTGAAAACCGTTGAAATCATCATAAGTATCAAAACTAATTTATCTTAATAACTCATCCCCCCAACTTAAAATGCACATTGTTCTCAATAAATCGATATATCCATTTTATTGATCAAGAATAAGTAGAAAGTTAAGAGAGAAGAGCTTAGAAATTATCTCGGTCCTGTACTCATGATGTAACAAGCCGCAAAACAAAATTGTTAATACGTAATATACAATAATATATATAGTGTCCATGTTTAGCTCGTATCAATGAGATATCGAAGGATCTATTAGATCATGAAATTCCTTGAGTGCTTTGGAAATTCCAAGTAGTACTTCAATCGTTTCCTATTTACTTTGAACATATGACTATTCTTTGGATTTTCAATATCAATTGCACTGTGTGGATGCACAGTTTTAACTATGAATGGTTCTGTCTACCGTGAACACAATTTTCCCAAAAATAGATCAAGACTTGAATTGTATAGAAGTACTTTTTTGGAAGGATAAAAAATACAGCGTGTGATACGATGGTCGTGCCATATTTTCATTTTCTCCTCTGAAATGCGAGAATTGTTATATGTATCATGTCTTATCTCTTCCAGTTATTTTATTTGTAGCTTTCGTAATGGGCCAGCAGAACTAAGATCAAGATTTACTGATTTAATTGCCCAATACGCTTTATGTTCTATCTCTACAAGCAAATGACAAGTTCTTTCATAGATTATCTATATGGAGACATGCATAAGGGTGTTTTTTATGTTGTACGTAAGCCTATAAAGTATCAGTCAGTAGAAATGACCAATCTTTGCAAGATAGATTAACCATTTCTCAAGTATATGCTTGATTTTCCTATTAGCTAGCTCACTTGTTCATTTGACTATGGTGATATGATGTTGAAATTTTGAGCATGATATGATATTTTTTTTCTTTAAATTTTCAAAGGCTTTGTTACAGAAATGTGAGCCCCCATCGCTTATTATCAATTTAAGAACTCCAACTCTAGACAATATGTGTTTCTTTAAAAATTTAATAATAGTTTGTTGATCATTATTTCTATAAGCCGCAACTTCTATCCATTTAGAGATATAATCTATTGATACTAGGATATAAGCATATCTGTAAGAAATAGAAAGCGATCCCATGAAGTCAATGCCCCAACAATTGAATATCTTAATTGTAAGTATAGGTGTTAGAGGTATATTATTCTTCTTGGTTAACACTCCTAGTTTCTAACAAGACTTGCATCTTTTATAAAATTCATATGCGTCTCTAAACATGGTAGGAAAATAAAAACCACATTATAGCATTTTGGTTACCATCTTTTAAGGTAAAAAGTGTAAAAAGTGACCCCACGTACTTCTGTATGACAGAAAGCAATGATGCTTTGAATCTCGTC
Organism: Dracaena cambodiana; assembly: GCA_036321105.1. Taxonomy (NCBI): domain Eukaryota; kingdom Viridiplantae; phylum Streptophyta; class Magnoliopsida; order Asparagales; family Asparagaceae; genus Dracaena; species Dracaena cambodiana. The sequence goes on from JAYEPQ010000015.1 coordinate 16,473,650, forward strand.
ATCGTGCACACAACGCCTAGAGATTTGATTTGAGTAATATTTAAATAAGTAAGGGTCATCGAAAAAGAAATGGCATACCTTGTATAATAATCTTAGTTTGTCTTGCATACTCACATGATTTGGCATTTCTCCTACAACAAGGAAATTAATGATGTCAGTATACCAAGGAGTTATTGTAATTGAAAATAGCTGCTCATTAAAGAACGAGTACCTAATTGGTAGCTTATCATTTTCAAAAGTTAGTCTAGAGAAGTGGTCTATAACCATGTTCTCTACTTCTTTTTTTACTTTGATTTCAAGATCAAATTCTTGGAGCAATAAGATCCATCGAATCAGCCATGACTTTGCATCTTTTTTTTATAAAAGATATTTGAATGTTGAATGATCTGTAAAAATAACTACATGTGGAACAAAATATAAGAACAAAATTTATCAAGAGCAAAAATTACAACTAGAAGCTCCTTCTCTATGGTAGTATAATTTATCTGAGTATCATTGAGAGTCTTACTAGTATAGTAGACCATATAGGGCTTTTTATCTCTTCGTTGTCCTGGTACAGCTCTAATTGCATAATCGCTTGCATTGCACATGATTTCAAATGGAAGTATCCAATCTAGAGGTTGCATTATTGGTATGGTCATGAGCAACTCCTTGAGCGTTTTGAAATCTATCTGGCATCTCTATATCCATTCAAACTGCATATTTTGTACAAGAAGGTGAGAAAGAGATCTAGCAATAGTACTAAAATTATTTATAAACCTTCTATAGAAACCTACATGTCCTAAAAATAAATGTATTCATTCACTGTTTCAAGTAGTGGTACTTTAGAAGTAGACTCAACCTTAGCCTTATTTGCTTTCATCCCTTTAGATGAAACTATGTGGCCAAATACAATACTTTGTATAAGCATAAAGTGGCATTTTTTCCAATTCAAGAGTAGATTTTTTTGTTGACATCTTTCAAGCACAAATCCTCAATTAGTCAAACAAGATTCGATATTATTTTCAAATACAAAGAAATCATCTATAAATACCTCAAGATAATCTTCCACCATATCACTTAAAATACTTATCATATATCTTTTAAATATTGTGGGTGTATTACATAATCCAAATGGCATTCTTTTAAAAGCAAAAGTGCCAAAGGGACAAGTAAAAGTTATCTTTTTCTGGTTCTTTGAAGCAATCTCAAATTTATAATAACTAGAATAACCATCAAGAAAACAATAAAATTCATGCCCAGCAACTCTTTCAAATACTTGTTTAAGAAATGGTAATAGAAAGTGATCTTTGCATGTTACTGGTTTAACTTTCGATAATCGATGCACATATGCAAACTCGTAGCAGTACAAGTGGGTATCATCTCACCATCCTCATTTTTCATTACTGTTATCCCAGTCTTTTTGGGAACAACTTGGATTGGACTTACCCACTTACTATCAACAATTGGATGATGAGACCAGCATCAAGTAATTTCAATACTTTGGCTTTAACCACTTCGTGGTAGGGTTAAGCTTTCATTGCTTTCGCCTAATAGGCTTGGCTCCATCTTCCAAAGTAATGGGGTATGTGCAAATAAAGGGGTCCATACTTTGATGTCCACCATATTCCATCCAAGAGCCCCTTTATACATTCGCAGTGTCAATCGTAGTTGCTCTTCCTAATTCTCATCAAGATGCACTGAGATGACACTAGAAAAGTTTCCTTAGCTCCCAAGAATACATACTTGTGATCCTCTTGTAGCGGTTTTAGCTCAAGTATTGGTACTTAGATGTTAGATGGTATCAATTTTTTTCTTGATTTGACGTAACTCTTCATACACTTCTTTTGTTACAATCTATCCTGTGATATTCAAACATTGAGTATCAGTTAGATGTTTCTTATTCATATTGATATATTCAGATTTGAGATTTTCAAGGAAGTCATTATTCAATGTTAATGTCATCTCCATAGGATCAGACATGCACAATAATATGATATTTTCTTTATTAGGGATCTGTTCAATGTAATTAATGTCTTACAGTTCATCATTATTGATGGTTGATTGTTTGAAATATTAAAACATTAAGTTCAAGAGTCATATTTCTAAATAAAAATTTCACCACATTATTCCTACAATTTATAACTACGTTAGCCATACCTAAAAATAGACGTCCAAGGATAATCAAAATATGAAGACGTTAATTCTTTACAAGTGCAGTATCGATAACTATAAAATCCACGGAAAAATAAAAGTTTTCAATTTGCACTAGAATATCTTTCACAATGCCCTTAGGAAGCATTCTTGACATGTCTGCTAGTTATAGTGTGACAAGTGTAGGTTAATGTTCCCCTAGACCTAGGTGCTTGTCAACCGAAAATGGTAAAAGATTTACTCTAGCCCCCAAATTTAACAAAGCTTTCTCTATATTGTATTGACCTATTACATAAGAAATAGTAGGACATTTAGTATCCTTATATTTGATAGGCATTTCAGAACGAAATAATGCACTCACCTACTCTATGAGAAATGTTTTCTTCTGTATATTGTGATGTCTTTTTATGGTGCACAAGTCCTTAAAGAATTTTGCATATGACGGGACTCGGTTAATTGCTTCTAGCAGAGATATATGGATCAATGCCTGTTTGAAAATCTCCAAAATATCAGTATAAGATACATTAATATTCTCATATTTTAATCTTTGAGAAAATAGTACAGGTGGTTTATAATCATTAGAAGTGCATTTTTTTAGAATTATCTTTCTTAGATTGTTGTATTAAATCATTGCCATATTTTTTTCTTAGTATTTTCTTTTGAAACAGGCTCATCAAGCACTTTACCACTTCCCAAATCTATCGCAGTAGTTATCTTAGGTATATCATTATTAATGGAAGGAGTAATAATATTTATACCTTCAACTTTATTTGAAGAACTGACCTCCAGTTAAGATGGTAGATTACCATTTTCCTTTATTTGCAATACGAAATTTAGATGGCTTATTTGCGAATGAATATCATTGAAGATTGTCGCATTCTGACTATTGATCATTTGTTGCTATTGAATAAACTACTATTGTACTTGGATAATCTGATACATTCTATGTTGTATCTGCAAGAAATTATCCTCAAATTTTCTCTTCAATGGTGGTTGGTACACCGAAAGTTAATTAGTAGGTTTGATGTATTGTTGAAGTGAATTAATTGGTTGTTTGTTTTGATTATTGAATTGTTAAGGATTCTACTTCCATTGAAGATTTGGGTATTCTTCCAACTAGGATTATCTGTTTATGAATATGGGTTATTTGCTAGTTGAGGAGCAGTGTTAAAGGTATTAGCTTATTTATTTAATAGTTCTTTAAAAGCAGGAAGTGTTGGACATTCACAAGTCATGTGTCCTTGCAATTCATAAACATCACAAACTTCTGAAACTTTTTCTATTGTCTTAACTGTTTCTATTTTATTTGCAAGCAAATCTTTAAATTTCTTAGTGATGGTAATTAATTGTGCAGCTATATCTTCGGTTTCCTACAATTTAAGAAGTTCGCCTCTATTATAAGATTTATCCTTTAATTGGTGTCTATTCGAAATATCCTCAGTTTTCCAGGCTTGTGAATTTTCATCAAGTGAATCAAGATAGTCCCATGCTTCCTCAGTATCTTTATTTAAGAATTCACCATTGAACATAGCCTATAGGAATTGCCTGGTTATAGTACTTAACTCTTGACAGAAGGTGCTTACGGTCCTCCTTATTTCAAAACTATGATGTGGGCATGAGAGAAGCAAATTTTTAAATCTGTCCCAACACTCAAATAATGCTTCATCTTCTTTCTATCGAAAGTTTAGAATTTGCTTTCGCATAAAATTTGTTCGATGTGAAGGAAAGAATTTCTTTAAGAATTCTCCTTGCATCTCATCCCATCTTCCAATTGAATTGGGATATAAAGAATGTAGCCATGTCTTTACTTTATCCTCTAGGGAGAATGGAAAGAGTTTAATTTTAAGTTGCTCTATAGGAATATTTTGAAAATTAATGGTAGAGCAAATTTCTTCGAATTTTCAAAGGTGCAAATATGGGCTCTCTGAATCCATCACATGGAATTTAGGCAAAATTTGAACTACTCCAAACTTAATCTCGAAGCATCCTATATTCAATGGAAATACAATACATGAAGTTTAGATTTCCTATCGGGTTGTAAATAATCTCGTAAAGTCCTCCTATTGCTTCTATGGTGACTATGATTATTATTTGTATCTCCAAATCTATCATTATTATTATTGTTATTACTCATGTTGTTATTATTATTAATGCTCATGTCGTGAAGTGTTTGATAGATTGGAAGTAGCTATGGATCTGAGTACGATTCAATTAGTCTACTATTTGAAGTTCTCCTCTAACTGGTCATGCAAATTCATAATTACAAAAATTAATAATGTAGGAACTGTAATCTATACTAAAGCATAATATAATAGTATGATCCCTAGCAACGGCGCCAAAATTTTGACTACGATCTAAATCGTACACTCCCAAGTGTAAGAGATCGACAAGTAGAATAAAGATAGTAACTCATGATCGTTCTCTCGAGGATCATTCATTAATTTTTTTATACTAGAATAAATTATGGAACTAAAAATAAAGGTAAAGATTGGATTTTTATTAACTAAACTAAAATTAAATATGAAAAATTTACTTATATTAAAATTGTTAGTGAGGTGGATGTAATTCTCCATAGGATAATTTACTGGATATATTTATACTTTTTTAAATCTCAATTGCATAGATGTACAACCGAAATATAATTCAATTAAGCACATAATATGTAAAGTTGTGAATTTGATAATTTGACTTATTTTTCCTAGTTAGTCCTATATGAATTTCGAGTTTATCTGAGCATGTAATATGAATAATAAAAATAAGCGTTTAAAGTCTAAGTATATACTATACCTAAATAGTCTATGGCATATCAAAAACTAAGCGACGTATATATTGTCAAGCTATAAAGCATCAAAGATTCAAAATCATATGTAATCCTTTCAAAGATAGCAAAAATCAAAGATATCAACTCCACATAAAACAATTAAAATTCATGAGTATATAAGAATACATACCAGTAGATTACCTACGTCCATCTGATCCAACTCAAGAATTTAGCCACTTATACTCATCATAACCAGGAATAAAGAGAAAAACATATTGATTTCTATGAATGAGTACAAAATCTAAATCTTAAATCTAAAACCCTATATTATTCTCTCTCAAACGTTGTTAAGCATTACAAAACTTGTTAATACAAAACTTGAAATTCATTGGCTATTTATAGCCTTACCAAATTGGATTATGCTTGAATAAAATAAAGTAAAAAAAAATTCTTCATTAATTTCCTGCATTTATCAACAAATTGGATTAAGCTTGCACAAAATAAAGTAAAAAATGTTACACTTTTCATGCATAATCAGTGTGATATGGTCATCATGCCATATTCTTATTTTTTTTTCCTTCGAAATATGTGAATCATCATTTCTTCACATCTTAACTCTTCCAGTTCGTTTATTTGTAATTTTCATAATGGGTCAACTAAATTGAAATCTAAATTAACTGATTTGATTGTCCAATATGCCTTGTGCTCTATTTCTACAAGCAAATGACAAGCTTTTACATAGACTATTAGGTATGTCGACATGCCTAAGGGTATTTTATATGTAATATACGGTAAGCCCATAAAGCGTTGATTAGTCTAAACGATCAAGAATTAACCGTTTTCTCTAAAATTTGCTTGATTTTTTTGTTGGCCAGTTCATCTTGTCCATTTGATTGTGGATGATAAGGTGTAGAAATCTTATACATGAAGAGATATTTCTTCATCAAGTTTTCAAAGGTTTTGTTGCAAAAATAAAATTCACCATCGCTTATTATGGCTATAAGAACTCCAAATCTGGCAATGTATGTTTCTTTAGAAATTTAATAACTGCTTGTTAATAATTATTTATATATGATGTAGCTACTACCAATTTAGAGACGTAATCAACTGCTACAAGGATATAAACATATCCATTAGAGGTAGGAAATGGTCCCATAAAGTCAATGCTCTAACAATCGAATATCTCAATTGTAAGTATAGGTGTTAGAGGCATATCACTCTTTCTAGTTAAAGCTCATATTTTCTGGCATGACACATATCGTTTACAAAATTCATGTATCTCTAAACATTGTAGGCAATGGAATCCACATAGGAGTATTTTGGTTACCGTCTTTTTAGATGAAAAGTGGCCTCCACATGCTTCTATATGACAAAAGGCAATTATACTTTGAATCTCATCATCAAGCACACAATGCCTAATGATTTGGTTTGAGTAATATTTAAATAAGTAAGGGTCGTAGAAAAAGAAACAACATACCTCCTGTAAGAATCGTCACTTGCCTTTTGCACTCCCATAATTCGGCATTTCACTTGCAACAAGAAAATCGATAATATCAGCATACTAGAGAGTTGTTCTGATTGAAAATAGTTGCTGATTAGGAAACGAGTTTCTAATTTGTAGCTTATCATTGTTAAAGGTCAGTTGAGAGAGGTGGTTAGTAACCACATTCTCTATTCCCTCTTTGTCTTTAATTTCATGACCAAATTCTTAGAGCAGTAATATCCATCAGATTGTCATGGCTTTATGTCTTTCCTTGACAAAAGATATTTGAACATCAAATGATCTATTAAAACAAATATAGATGGGCCCAAAATATGTGAACGAAATTTATCAACAACAAAACTACAGCTAGAAGCTCATTCTCTATTGTCGTATAGTTCATCTAAGTATCATTGAGAGTCTTGCTAGTGCAATAGACTATGTAGGTTTTTTATCTTTTTATTGCCCCAGTATTGCTCCAATTGCGTAGTCGCTTGCATCGCACATAATCTTGAATAGAAGTGACCAATCTGAACATTGCATTATTGGCACTATCATTAGTATCTTCTTAAGGGTTTCAAAAGTTGTTTGACATGCCTACATCAATCAAACAGCACATTGCGCATAAGAAGGTGAGAAAGGGGTTTAGAAATAGTACTAAAATCCTTTATGAACATTATATAAAAACCTGCATGTCCTAAGAACGAACGTACTTTCATAGTTTTGGGTATTCGTATTTTGGAAATAGACTCAAGTTTAGCCTTATCTACTTCTATCCCTTTAGATGAAACTATATGCCTTAACATAATACCTTCTTAACCATAAAATGGTATTTCTCTAAACTTAGAGTAGATTTTTCTGTTGACATCTTTCAAGCACAGATCTTAAATTAATTAAACAAAATTCAAAATTATTTCCAAATACATAGAAATCATCCATGAATACCTCTAGATAATCTTCAACTATGTTGCTAAAATTACTTACAATATACTTTGAAATGTTGCGGGCGAATTGCAAAATCCAAATGGCATTCTTTTAAAAGCAAAAGTACCGAAGGGATAGGCAAAAGTTGATAGTTTCTGGTCCACTAAAGCAATTTCAACCTGATAATAGCCAAAATAACCATCATGAAAATAATAAAATTCATACCCAATGACTCTTTCAAGTACTTGGTTTAGAAATGGTAACGGAAAGTGATCTTTGTGTGCTACTTGATTCAATTTTGATAAACGATGTATATACGCCAACTCATAGTTGTACGAGTGGGTATCATCTCTCCATCCTTGTTTTTAATTACTATTAGCCCAATCCTTTTTAGAAGAACATGGGTTGGACTTACCCACTTGCTATCGGCAATTGGATAGATGATGTCAGCATCAAGAAGTTTCAACACTTCAGCTTTAATCACTTCCTTCATGGCAGGGTTAAGTCTTCATTGCATTTGCCTAATAGGCTTGGCTCCATCTTCCAAAATGATGCGATGTATACAAATAAGGGGATCCATACCTTAAATGTTCACTATACTCCATCCAATAATTTCCTTATACTTTCGCAATGTCGATAGTAGTCACTCTTCTTGATTCTCATCAAGATTCGGTGAGATGACCACCGAAAATATTTCCTTAGATGCCAAAAATGCATATTTGAGATCATCACGTAGCAGTTTCAGCTCAAATATCGGTATTTGGATGTCAGATCATATTAAGTTATTTATAATTTGAGGTAACTCTTCATACACTTCCATTTTTGGAATCCATTTCATGATTTTTTTTTGAACATTGAGTATTAGTTAAATGTTTGATAAATTCATTGGTATGTTTGGATTTGAGATAATAAAGGAAATCATCGTTCACTATTAATGCCATCTCCAAAGGATCAGACATGTACAATGATACGATATCTCATTCCCCACGGATTTGTTCAATGTAATTAATATCTTGCAATTTATTATTATTAATATTTGGTTGTGTGCAAATATTAAAAACATTAAGTTCAACGGTCATGTTTCCAAATGAAAACTTCACCACACCATTCCTGCAATTTATAACCATATTAGTCGTAGCTAAAATTGGATGTCTGAGGATAATAGGAATATGAAGATGTGAATTCTTTAAAAGTGCAGTGTCAATAACTATAAAATTTACTAGAAAATAAAAATTTTCGATATGTACTAAGACATCTTCCACAACGCCCTTAGGATACCTTTTTGACATGTCGGTTAATTGTAGTGTAACCGATGTAGGTTTAAGTTATTCTAGACCTAGGTGCTTGTAAACCAAATATGATAAGAAATTTACACTCGCCCCCAAATCTAGTAAAGTTTTTTCTATATTATGTTGACTTATCACACAAGAAATAGTGGAACATCCAAGCTCCTTGTATTTAAGAGGCATTTTAGAACAAAATAATGCACCTATCTATTTTGTGAGAAATACTTTCTTCTGTACGTTGCGACGTCTTTCGATGGTACACAAGTCCTTCAAGAATTTTTCAAATGAAGGGACATATTTGATTGCTTCAAACAGAGATGTATTAATATTTTTAGCTATTTAAAATATGATGGTACACAAGTCTTTCGATCTGTACCTATTTAAAAATTTCTAAAATATCAGTATAAGATGTATTAATATTTTTAGCTTTCAAATTTTGAGGAAACCATACAAGTGGTTTATAATTTGTGGAAGTGGGTTCACTAGAGTTATCATCTTTAGATTGTTATACTAAATCATTGCCTTGTTTCTCTTTAGTATTTTCTTTTGAAATGGGTTCATCAAGTGCTTTGCCACTTCACAAACTTATTGCTGCAGTTATCTCTGGTATATCATTATCAATAAAAGAAGTAATAACATTTATACCTTCAACTTTACTTAAGTCCTAGGCTCCGATTGAGATAGTATCTTACCTTTTTTCTTTGTTTATAATGTAGAACTAAGGTGGTTTATTTATGATTGGATATCATTGAATGTTATTGCATTCTGATTATTGATAGTTTGTTGCGACTGAATAAACTTCTGTTGCATTTGGATCAATTGATCCATTCTCTATTGTATCTGCAAAAAAATTATCCTTAAAATTTCTCTTTGGTAGTGATTGGTATGCCGAAGGTTGATTAGGTTGGACGTATAATTGTGGTAGATTAGTGGGTGGCTTATTTTAATGATTAAATTGTTGTTAAGGATTTGCTTCCATTGAAGATTTGGATAGTTCTTTCAACCAAGGTTATATATTTGTGAGTATGGATTATTTGTGAGTTGAGGAACAGTGTTAAATGCAATAGCTTGTTCATTTAATATTTCCTTAAAAAAGAAAAGTGTTGGACATTCGCGAGTCGCTTGTCCTTTTAATTCACAAACATCACAAACTTGTGGAAGTTTTTCTATTGCCTTAACTATTTCAGTTTTTTTGCAAGCAAATCTTTAAATTTCTTCATAATAGATATTAATCGTGTAGCTATATCTTCAGTTTTCTCCAATTTAATATGTCTAACTCTATTACGTGGTTTTTTTATTAATTGATGTCTATTTGAAATATCCTTACTTTTCTAGCTTGTAAATTTTTGGTAAGTGAATTAAGATAATACCATGTGTTCTTAGCATCTTTGCTTAAATATTCATCATTGCATATAGTTTCTACAAATTGCCTAATTGTAATGTTTAGCCCTTAATAGAAGGTACTTACCATATCTCGAAACCGTGATGTGGGCATGAGAGTAGCAAGTCTTTGAATCTATCCCAACACTTGAACAATGGTTCATCTTTCTAACGAAAGTTGAGAACTTGCCTTCACATATAATTTGTTTGATGTAAAGGAAAGATTTTCTTTAAGAATTTTTTTTTTTTTTTTTGCATCTCATCCCATCTTCCTATTCAATTAGGATGTGAAAAATATAGCATGTCTTTGCTTTATACTTAATTGAGAAAGGAAAGAGCTTAACTTTAAGTTGCTCTGCAGTAATATTTTGATTATTAATAGTAGAGAAAACTTCTTCAAATTCTCAAAGGTGCAAATATGGGCTCTCTGAATCCATTCCATGAGGTTTAGTAAAAGTTAAATGATTCCAAATTTAATCTCGAAGTATGCATGAAGGCAGGGTGTCCTATCAGGTTGTAGGTAGTCTTGTAAAAACCTCTCATTTCCTCCATGATGGTTATTATTATTATCTCCAAATCCGTAATTATTATTATTATTATTCATATTATTATTATTAATGCTCATGTTGTGAGGTGTTTGGTGGACTGAAAGTGTGTGTGGATTTGAATACAATCGAATAAGTCTAATGTTTAAAGTTCTTCTCCAACTGGTCATGAAAATTCAAAATCGCAAAAAATAATGACATACGAATCATAATCTAATTTATTGTGTAACACAATAGTATTGATCCTTGACAACAACACTAAAAACTTGATTGCGATCCAAATCGTACACTCCCAAGTGTAAGAAATTGACAAGTAGTACAAGGGTAGTAATCTAAGATCGTTCTCTGGTGGATCTTTTTGATTATTGTGTGACACTAAAAAAAAAATTATGGAACTAAACAAAATAAAGGTTAGATTTTTATTAACCAAACTAATGAGGATGTAAATTTACTTGAAAAAAAATTGTTGGTTAGATGGATTTAACTTTCCCATAGAATAATTTACTAGATGAATTTATGTTTTTTATATCTCAGTTGCATAGATTACGTGGTCATTCTATAATCAGAAAATAAATCAATAAAGTACAAAATATAATAAAGTTACAAACTTGATACTTTAAATAACTTCTCCCAATTAATCCTATATGAGTTTTGAGTTTATCTAAACATGCAATGTGAATAACAAAAATAAACGTTCAATATCTAAGCATACACCGTGCCTAATGAGTCTGTGGCATATCAAAAACTAAGCAACAAATATATTGTCAAACAGTAAAACATCAAATACTCAAAATCATATCTTAATCCCTTCAAAGATAGTAGATAATCAAATATCAACTTTACATAAATCAATTAAAATAGTGAGCATAAAAATCATATACCAGTAAATTACTTAGAGTTTGCTATCACATCTAAACCAAAGTATGAATTTATCTTCTCATACTCATCATAGATTTGAATAAATAAAAAGGAATTCTTTTATTGATTTTAATGAAAAAGTACAAAAACTAAGTCTTGAATGTATAAAACTCTAAAAATTATTCACTACTCAAAAGTATTACATAAGCATTACATAATTATGAATTACATTGTATATGCAAAACCTTACAAAACCCTAATAGAAATTCTATTTACAAGAAAATTCTATATTCTTGCAAAAATCTCCAAAAGAACCAAACTGCAGACGTGGCCTTCGACAGTCCTATTGGTAGCTGTTCACGAGTTGCATTACAACCAATGGCTGTCAATAGCCTACAGGTCGCTATCGATAGCCAGACCTATAAAATCACAATTCTGGAATGATATTTTAGATATGCTTTGATTTTTTATTTCCTTGCATATAAAACCCTACAAAAATGCTAGAAAACACTAGAAAAATATCATAGTGGAGAATTTGATTAATAAAATTAATTTGTCATTAATTTTTTGTATTAATCAACAAAATTAGATTATGCTTGTATAAAATAAACTAAAATAACTACATTTTTCAAGTATAATCATAGCTCATGTCTTAACATAAATTCCATGCTCATGCATATAGCACTTAATAGAGGATATGATGTACATGCACACATATGTTAATTAAGCATGTTATTACTTATAAATGTTATTCTTGCTTAGAAATGATATTTCACACATATAAGCATGTTCCATAACTCTTGTGCTTGCCAATGTCATCGTGCATGTCATTTCGTACACATATAGCTGTTTACACATGTTTTGTTTGGAACTAAGTTCTACATGGAACTAAGTATTACATGGAAAAAAGTGCCACATAGAGTGGGAGCACCTCTTGAATTCATATGAGGTACCTTTAGAATCCATGAGGTCATATCTAGAATCTGACACCAAAAATATGCATGACTGTGCCACATGAAACAAAGTAATACATAGAACAAAGTGCCACAAAAAGAGTGAGGATGTCTCTTGAATCTATGGGAGTTACCTCTATAATCCATGGGGCCACCTCTAGAGTCCGACATCAAGATTTTGTTGAACTACATATGTGATGTCTCCAAACCAAATAGGTGGGCCTAAGTGTGCACCAATAAAGGGGTAGGATGTCACCGGCGGACACTATTCATTACTAGAGTGCATGAAGCTCTTTTTTCCTTTTATATAGTCACAGGCAAAAGATATGGTGGCATATAAATATTTGATATATCCCATAGGTCTAAGTCTATCTGTCACAACATCACAGGCATAAATAAAGTAGTATCCAAAAATAGATATATGGAAATTATAAACAATATGTGCACTAAAGGTTGGTCACGTAGAGTCAGGTACAGTATCCAAACAGAGCAAAATAAGTACAAAATATATATAAGAGTATTTAGATACCACGAAAAGAACTAGAAAGTATGATACATATACATGTACAAGCCAAAATGATAAATATACAAAAAAATAAAGATCCTACAGGAATCTAACAACTGGCACTCGACCTACTCCTAAAAATAAGGATCCTCGAGGAGCTGGTCTTCCACCTCTACTACCGCTATCTTGACTATAAGACATGAGGCGTGATAATCTCAGGGGTTAGAACCTAAAAAATACAAATCCAAGCTCATGTAATTCTATAGGGATCATAAAAGAATATATATGGGGCATACTAGTAGGAAACAATATAAATGTATGCGAATAAATGTTAAAGTATGCTAATTAGAACATGAATCAAGATATACATGGTATATGTATAGTGTAACAAGAATCATATGGTATATGGTGTGCATGATATAACATAATCAAGCAACAAGTTATGCCAAATATAGCAAGAATTATATGGTATCAGTTTCCACACGAATCAGATAGCATGCCACTATGCGAATTTAAGAATCATATAACACCGGTTTCCACACAAATCAGATGGCACGCTGCTAGGCAAATTTAACAATAATCATATGGTACTAGTTTCATGCGAATCTGATGGTATGCCAATAGGTGAATTTAATAAGAATCATATGGTACCGCTTTCCACGCGAACTGAATGGCATGCCAATAGGTGAATTTAACAAGAAATGATATTGATTCCACGTGAACCAGATGGTACGCCACTAGGTGGATTTAACAAGATTCATATGTACTGGTTTTCACGCAAACTGGATGACATGTAACAGGTGAATTTAACAAGAAATGGTATCGGTTTCCATGTGAATCGGATGACATGCCTCTATGTGAATTTAGGTATGACTATAAACTCCCACAATGAAATATATGCGAAATATTAATATATAAAGGTGTCATTTAGATAGGATGCATGTGTCAATAGCATGTGAATATAAAATGACTCGCACGACAATACTTATAAATACAAGAGTGATAGAACATATTCACATGCATGAGGTATCATTTCCAAGCAAGAATAACATGTACAAGTAATAACATACACAAAAAAACATGCGTGCATGCATATTATATTTTGTATCAAGTGGTAAATGAACGAACGTGGAATATATGCTAATACTGAGCTATTACAGTGATAAACATATGCAGGTAATAACATGAGAGATTAAACATATGCATTTGAGTTCTGATGTGATAATTTAACTGCAAGCGTACAGTGTTAGTGTAGCACTATACAGGTCATCCCACAAAGATCTCAGGTGTTTTGCAATTCTCGCTATTCCTATTATTCTAACAGACTAACCAAAGAGTCTAAGTTGAAGTTGAGTTTATCTAATTAGCCTAGAATATAGAATCCACTAGTTTCAAACCATGAATTACTTCTATTATCTTCTTCCTATCATAAAAATTCGATCTTCTAGTTTTAATCTTTATTTAAAGTATTCTAAGCATGAGATATCAAGTAGTGTGCAAGTATAACTCATCAGCGAAACTACTTTTCATGAAAACAAACTAAATCATTAGATAATTCGATGAAGAAGATAAAAATCAACAACCCCAAACTCTAACTAAGCATAGGCTATTAAGAAACTTAACTCAAGTATAACATATCAAAGTATTAATCTACGAGTTATTGTATTTTAATCTTTTCAGAGAAAAATCATGTCTTTATTATTTTAATTAGGAAGAAAATACTAGATAGCAACTACATGGTGGATTATAGTTTCATCTACATCCTAGAGCTAAGCTAAATTAGCTACTCATAGTTCTAGTTAACAAAATTCTATTTTTATTCATGAAAGCAATTAAATCTAATCTAGAAAGCAATATAAATCTAAACTAGAAAGCAATTAGAAGAGATTAGCTAAGAAAAATTAATGAATAGTAAAGGTTATCTGGAGCCGGTATTGTGGCCGTCACCCTTTCAACAAATCCTAATTTTTATTAATTAAAATATTCAAGTACAAAACTACAGGATTTAAACCCTAGTTACTAGTATACGGCCAATAACTAGGCTTCGGAGAATCAAACCCTAGTTTTGATACGACTGAAAAACTAAACAATTACATCGAAGCCCCCAAAAAAAAAATCAACCTGTGGGCCGCTCTTTTCACTGCCAAACGGCGGCAAAATGCCAATAAATAGCGGTAATAATATGAGAAATATTTGTGATTTTTCTTCTATACGCGTTTATTGTCTTATTCTCTTTATTTTTCTGACTTTATTGGACTTTGACTCTCTGTAGCATCACTATTTTGTAGTTTTCTCACTTTTATCTCTTTTTCAGGTTGGTTTGCTAATCCTGTTCTGATTTTATGCCAACTCCTTGTGAGAATAGGATTACCTAAAAAATAAACTAAAAATACCCGAGTAGCAATATTTAAATACAAAAATAGATAATATGGAGACTATAAATATGCAATATGTGGCACTCATCAGGTTCCATAACATAAATTAAGAGGTATATGCATGGACATAGTACTTGTGCCTATGTTGCTGTGATTCTGTGAACATTTCAAACTTCCAGGTCTTGTTTAACTATCGTAAAATGGAATTAGAGTCTAAGATTTGGTACAATTGTAGAGACTTCAATTATATTTCGAATGAATCTTAAATGAGCTTAATGGAGTTCTAAAACAAAAGTTATGGTTGTTTAACTATAGATATATTACTGATGCTATGGATCTAGTTTAGCTGAGATTTCAATATTAGATTTGACATAGTTAATATTAAATTTAGAATCTAAGATTTTCAATATCCTAAATAATTCAATAAGATTTTCAATATAACTTGAACGATCTTAATTAGAGTTGTAGAGCAAATGTTATGATTTATTTACCATGGACCTATTGCTATAAACCTGGTACAGAAGCAAGGAAATTTTCAAACTTGATTTGGTCAGGATAAAAATTAAAATAGAATATAAGATTATGGAAATTAGTAGATAATTCAATTAGCTATCCAATGAAACTTGAATAAGCTTAGTCGAAGGTCTAAAATAAAGTTATGGTTATTTTACTATGGCTTAGTACTGCTGCACTACTAATCTAGACGAATAAAGTAATGATCTTGTAGGCTATTTTTGGCTAGATAAATAACTAAATTAAAATTTTCTGTAGTTGGAAAAAATGTAGTTTAATGAATCCTCTTTCCAATGGCACTATAATAAAATTAATTAAAATTAAGATGCAAAAATTATGGCAGTTCTAAAATAAATAGTTGCATAGGTCTAGGCAGCAATACGTTCCGTGCATATATAACATGCACGGGGTGATACGAGAAATTAAACTCAAGTTACATGCAAGTTTGGGTACTCATAATCATAAAATTTAGTTAATAATATATTTTAGATTACATAAAAAGAAATTACATCAAGAAATTGCAAGTTTGAAGGGGTTTGAGAGTGTATTTCTTGCCTCTTATTGAACCTGAATTGGAAAAAAAACCAATATTGATGCAATTCCTCTTTAAAAGTAGGGAAATTTCTTAATAATCACTCAAGAGAATAAGGGTAGATGCTGGAGAAGGTTTCTCATATTGATGGAGAAGTTTAGAGTTGATTTGGAGAGATTAAACCAAATAACAATGTAAATATAGTAATTTTGTTGATTTTCAGCACACTCTCAAACTGAATATTTGGCTATTTATTTTAGGAAATAGAGAGGGAGATAGGGTTTGAGGTCTAAAATGAAAATAGGAACAAAAGAAATAAGCTTGATTTTTTTTAAATTTTTCTAAATTGATTTGGTGAGTCAAACTGCTATTAGAATATAGGTATGCAGCCATATTAAAAAACCTTAAATTTCATCTTGTTTACAAGATTGTCATTGGTTCAATTGAAGCTCAAATTTGTTCAATGAAGGCGGAAGGCTTTTGAAGATAAATCTACAGGTGTAAGGGTAAAATTGAAAATTTTAATTTAATTTAATTATTTTAATTGAGTATTTGTCCGAAAGTTGATTGACACGAAATAATTAAGAAAAATATGAAGAAAATCTAAAATGATGAGACAAGAAGTCTCCACTCTACAAAATTTAAAATTGAAGACTAGATTAAATAATATAACTCAATTAGTTAGTATCCGCTTATATCAATATTTGGGCTCCGGGCTAATACGGAGGACACAGAATAAACCGATACAAAAGCTTAAGAATCAGGATCGTTGCAAAGTGGCACATGGAACTAAATGCTACATGAAACTAAGTGCCACACAAAAATTGGGGCCTACCTCTTGAGAATGTGGGGACATATCTAGGGTCATCTCTATAATCTCATATCTTCTCTTAGCCAGATACTAGTTAGATGTGTATGGAACAAATTGCCATATTGAACTAAGTGATACATAGGACAAAGTGCCATACGAAAAATGGAGACCACATCTTGAATCCGTGTCACCTCTGGAATCCATTGGAGGCCACCTCTAGAATCCAACATTGCTTGACAGAGTGTACTACTTGCTTATCATGTTTTCTTATAATACCGTATATTTTATGATTCATATGCATAACCATGTCATATCATACTGATATGAAAAACCTACTGCAAGTGCACAGTGTCAATTGTAGCACAAACAGGTCGTTCACGCGAGGATCTAAGGTGCTATTGCATTCTTACTAATTCTTTAGTCCTAACTAATTAACTAAGGGTTTTATGATGAATAAGAGTTATTCTAATTAGCCTAGGATATAGAATCCACTAGTTTCTAACCATGTATTACTTCTATTATCTTCTTCCTATCATAAAAAATAACTTTTTAGTTTTAATTATTACTTTAAGTATTCTAAGCATGTATTATCAAGTGGTGTGAAAGCATAACACATCAAAGATACTACTTTTCATAAAAATAAATTAAATCATTAGATAACTCTATGACAAAGATAAAAAGCAACAACCCCAAACCCTACATAAGCACAGTCCATCAAGCAAATTAATTCAAGTATAATCTATCAAAGCATTAATCTACGAGTTTTTATATTTTAATCTTTTCATTGAAAAATCTAATATTTAATTTTATTTAGAAAGAAAACAATAATAAGCAATTACATGGTTGATTCCTAGTTTCATCTACATCCTAGAGCTAAACTAAATTAGCTACTCATAGTTCTAATTAGTGAGATCATATTTTTATTATTCGAAAGCATTAAAAATCCTATTTTTTTATGAAAGCTATAAAGAATCTATTCTAGAAAGTTAGTTAAATTTGCCTAAAAATCAAATAAAATAATTAGACTTACAAGAACACACTTCTAAACAATGTCGTGCCTCTGGAGCATGGTATTGCATCCATCACCCCTTCGGCAAACTCTAATTTTATTCAATAATTTTCGAGTACAAAATAACATGATAAAAAGCTCTAGGTTACAAGGATGTGGCCAATATATAAGCCTACCAACCCTATTTTTAGTAAAACTAAATAACTAAATAATTACATGGAAGGCCACATAAAAATTTCATCCAATTTGGGCACATTAATGCCGCCAAATAATGGCAAATACCGCTAAATAGAGGCAAAACAGTAGAATCTTGGCTCCTAGTTTCTTTTGCATGAAGTTCTGATCCCTTTGTTTTGATGTGAATGATTGTATTGGACTTTGGCTCTCTATAATTTTATGTTCTTGTAACTTTGTTCACTTTTAACTCTTTTCTGGACTTGGTTTCCTAATTTGGCTCTGAGTTTATGCTATGTTCTTGTAAAAATAGGTTTTACCTGAAAACACACTAAAAATACCCGAGTAGAATTATTTATATACAAAAATAGATAATATGGGGGCTATAAATATCCAATATATGGCACTCATCACATAGATGTCATATACTTCATGATTCATGTTATACTTTGCTTATCATGTACTTCATGAGTCATGCGCATACACATCTTACATTGTCTCCTACCAGTATCCACACACCACCCTTTTATATGGTAGTAATGCATGAGTTTGGATTTGTACTCTTTTTTGGGTTCTAACCCCAATGATTATTATACCTAAGGTCTACCAGCCGAGAGAGAGGTAACAGAGATGGAGGACCCATTCCTCAAGAATCAACCTTTTCAAGAATAGTTTTAGTGCCAGTATCCAGTTTCTTGTAGGATTCTCATCATTTTTAAGTATATATCACTTTGGCTAGTATGTACATATGTATCCTACTACCTAGTTTTGTCTGTGGTGTCCAGACACTCTTGTATATATTCAGTATTTATATTACTCTGTTCTAATACTATTCTTGACTATGTATGAGCAACCTTTCGATATACATATTGTTTAATATTTCTATATATATGTTTTTGGATGTTCCTATATTGATGCCAGTGATGTTGTGGCAGATAGATTCAGATCTGTAGTTTATATTCTGTATTCACACTTCCATACCTCTTTCTTGTGATTGTTTGAAAAAAATGGCCTTATACACTCCGGTATTGAGAGTGCCCATTGGTGATACCCTACCCATTATTCGAATACACAATCGGGTACACCAGTTTGATTTGGAGCGCCACAAGAATATATATACACATACAAGCCAAAATGATATATACACAAAAGGGATGGAGATCCTATGAAAGGTGGGCTACTGGCGCTCGGCCTGCTCCTGAAACTAGTGATCCTTGAGAGGTTGGTCCTCCTTCTATACTATTGCTATCTTAGTTGATGAATATGGAGTGTGATAATTCCAAGGGTCAGAATCCAAATAAAAATACAAAGCCAAACTCGTACAATTATATGGGAACCATATAGAAATGTGTGTGGGGCCTGCTAATAAGAAATAATATAAAAGAGGTATGCATATGAATCGTAAAGTATACTAAATATAACATGGTCACAATGTATATAGTATATATAATATAACATGATCAAGCAACAACGTATACCAAATAGAATAAGAATCATGCAGTATATGATATGCATAATATAACATGATTCATAAAATGATTGATATATGTAGTGAAACATGATCAAACATATAATTAAGCAACATGGTATGTAAAATATAACATGAATCATGTAGAACATGTTATACATAATATTTCATGATCAGGCAAATGGATGCAGTTACTTTTTATCCGATTAATTTGGAACTGAATGTTGGGAGTATTCACGTATTTTAGAAGTGTGTCTCATGTCCAGTACCATGATCCTAAGACTGATCACATACGAATGAGATTCTTCACCATTCGGTGTGTTGGATAGCAGACAAATACTGGATATCCCTTGCATATTAGGAATTACGACCACAAATACCAATCTTTACACAAATTAGATAAACATTGGTAGGCAATTAAATACTGAATATCCCGTGCATATCCAGGATCACGGCCACAAATACCAATCTTTACACGATTTGGATATATACTGCTCGGCGAACAAATGCTGAATATCCTGTGCATATCCAGGATCACAGCCATAAATACTAGTCTCTACACAAGCCGAATAACCATCACTAGGCAAAAAAATATTGAATATTCCATGTATACCTAGGATCACGCCATAAACACTAGTTTCTAGATGAGTCGGATAACTGCCACTGTGCACATAAATACTTAATGTCCTGTGCACACTTAACCACAAATCCGATCTCCACATGAACCAGATGCTGCTAAGCAAACAAATACTAGATATCATGTGCATACCCGAGATCATAGCCAAAGTACCAGTCCACAAATGAATCGAATGTTGTGACGTTAAGCACATAGAAAAGAAACCGATAGTTTTTAGTAAATTATCATTCTAATGTCACTAGAATTAGGTCAATTGGAGTTAAAATCCAAAAGTTATGGCAGTTCTAAGATGGACAGCTGCTTATGTATGGATAACAATATATTTTGTATATATATAACATGCACAGTGTTACGCATGCAATGAAACTCAGTATAAATACAAGCTAGAGTATAATCTTGAAATTGAGTTAATACTACTTCTGATATCATGTAAGAGGAGATTTAATAAAGAAATCATAAGTTTAAAAGGTTTGAGAGTGTATTTTGTCTCTAGTTGAACCCAAATCAGAAATGAACCGATATTGATGCAATTGTTTCTCAAAAATAGAGAAATTTCTCGAGAATCATACTAGGGAACATGGACATGTGTTGGAGAATATTTTTCCACATTGGTGAAGAAGTTTAGAGTTGATTTGAAGAGGCTAAACCCAAGAACAAGGTTTATGTAGATATGCTGTGGATTTTCAATCAATTCATATACTAATTACTTGGTGAATTATTTCAGAAAAGTGGAGAAGGAATTAAGGTTTGAGGTTTGAAGAGGAAGATGCTGGATTTTTTAGATTTTTTTGAAATTATTTGATGGGTTGAACTGCTGCTAGAAGTAAGTATGCTGCTATACGAAAAACTCTTAAACTTCTTC
Source organism: Dracaena cambodiana (assembly GCA_036321105.1). Lineage (NCBI taxonomy): Eukaryota > Viridiplantae > Streptophyta > Magnoliopsida > Asparagales > Asparagaceae > Dracaena > Dracaena cambodiana. The sequence continues at coordinate 16,494,856 of JAYEPQ010000015.1, forward strand.
TTAATTACGAAATTACTATTGGGTCAATTTCAATTCAAATTTTGTCAAGAATGGTTGCTGGGATTCTGGAGATGATCGGAATTTGGTAGGAGGTTAAAACTAGAATTCTTAATTTAATTTGATTATTTAATCAGATATTTGCCCAAAAATTGACCGATCCAGAATAATTTAAGAAAAACATGAAAAAATCAAAAATAATAAGATAAGATGTCCTCGCTTTGCGGAATTTAAAATTGAAGTCAAAATTGAAGGATATAACTCAATTTAGTTAGTATCTACTAGTATTAGTGTTCAGGCTTCTAAACTGATACGGTCAAATAAAATGATACAGGGGCTTAAGGATTAGGGTCATTACAGATTACTCACCTAAAAAAAATTTCATCCTTGAAATTTAAGTCAAGAATGGAAGATACCAATAAAGTAGATTGTGAAGTTTTGATCGTTTAATAATAAGTTCAAATCCTAGGGTAGTCCATATGTTTCCTAAATACTTGATTAAGCAGAGGAAGTCTCCGTTAAGTATAACGTGAAAATATCATCCCTGCAGAGTATTCAATATCTATGTAGTAGAATGTTAATGTTTGATGAAATTGATTGGTGAAGAAAATAACTACATTTCATATTCTAACTTTGTATATATTTCTAACAATATATGCAAAATTCCACTCAAGTATAGATAGTGAACATAACCTACATGCATGGCTTTGTTTTATTTAGATATTTAAATGCATTTACAGGTCCTATGTAACCCTGTATCCACCCTGTGATCCCATATATTATCATATTGGTGTTCCTATATATAACTATCTGATAAGATGTCATTAGTGTCTAGGCAAATCTAATAATCTGCAACAAGATTCTAACAATAAAGTAATAAGCATATTTCGCTCATAAAGGACAAGGGTGGAATCAAGATCGAAAACAAGAGATATGATATAGAACAAGATAAGGAAATAAGAAAATGTTAATAGATATTGCTTGTATGAATGTGGCAGAATCCTCTGGTCATGGGTCAAATTTTAAAAATAATGGCTTCTCTAATACCACTCTGTAACACCCCAAATCACACTAGTGAGCCTGAATTCGTGTCCTAATAATAAATAGGGTGTCACCGATGGGCATTCTCAATACTAGAGTGCATGAGGCTATTTTTTTATACAATCACAGACAAAAGATAATGAAACATGCAAAAATAAGATAAGTACTATAGGTCTATATCTATCGGCTACAACATCACAGGCATGAATACAACCATATCCAAGAACATATATATGATAATAATAAGTAATATATACATCAAGAGATTGCTCATATATAGTCAAATATAGTATTAGAACATATCAATATAAGTACACAATAAATATAAGAGTGTCTGGATACCATAGATAGAACTAGAAGTAAAATATATATGCACATACAAGCTAAAATGATATATACACAAAAGAGATGGAGATCCTAAGAGAAGCAAGCTACTGGCGCTCAGCCTTCTCCTAGAAGTAGAGATTTTCGAGAGATTGGTCCTCCACTTGTGCTACCACTATTTTGGTTAGTAGACCTGCAGTGTGATAATCCCAAGGGTCAGAACCCGACCAAGAATACAAATCCAAACTCGTGCAATTCTATGGGACCATATAAAAACGTGTATGGAGTCTACTAGTAAGAAACAATATAAAAGAGGAATGTGTATGAAACTTAAAATATACTAAATATAACATAATCGTGACATATATGATATATATAGTATAATGTGATCAAGCAATAAGATATGCTAAATAATATAATAATCATGTGGTACATAATATGCATAATATAACCTGATTCATAAAACGATTGATATATGTAGTGTAATATAATCAAACTATATAATTAAGCAACATGATATGTAAAATAAAACATGAATCATGTAGAACATGTTATACATAATAATTCATAATTAGGAAAAAGGGTGCACTTTCTATCCTATAAGTTTGGAACTGAATGGTGGGGGTATTTACATATTCTAGAAGTGTACCATCATGCCTGGTACGATGGTCCCAAGAACGATCACATACAAATCGGAATATGCACTGCTCGGAGAGCTGGATAGAAAACAAATACTGGATATTTCGTTCATATCCGTGAACAGCCCCAAATACGGTCTTTACTCGAGCTGGATAGCCGCTGCTAGGCAAACAAATGTTGAATGTTCCGTGCATACCCAGGATCATGGCCACAAATACCGGTCTCTACACGAGTCGGATATTCGCCGCTAGGCAAACAATTACTGAATATCCCATGCGTACTTGTGATCATGAACACAAATCCAGTCTCCACATGAGCTGGATGCCACTAGGCAAATAAATACTGGATATCTCGTGCGTACTGAGATCACGGCCAAAGTACCAGTCCACAAATGTACGGGATGACTGTCGCTAAGCATACAAGCAAGAAACTAATGGTGCCAGTATACAAATTAGCAAATGCATCCAAACAAAACAAGAACTTACACAATAAATGTTTCATTACACTATTCATTTCTCCCATACCCTCGATGTAGTATGTGCTAAGTATCAATGTGATTATGCAATAAGGTACATGCATCAATAGCAAGGTGAACATGAAACAACACGCATGATAATACTAGCAAGTACAAAAGTAATACTGGCAGGTATACATATTACAGGATATATTCACCTGTGTGAGGTATCATTTCCTAGAAAGAATAAATGTACAAGTAATACACACTTTATTAAGCATGTGTGCATATATATCATATTTTCTATCAAGTGGTACGTACACAAACAGGGAATGTACGCCAAGATATGAGTTATGACAGGTCTGAAATTAACATATATAGGTAATAGCAAGAGTAATTTAACATGTGGATGTGTGTATCATATTATTAATTAAATAGTATATGCGCAGACATGATATGTGTTTATATTGCTGCAACTTAGTGGACATATCAGATTTCCAGGTCTTGTTTGACTAGCGCAAAAATTTAGTTAGATATTAAGATTTGGTATTATTGTAGAAAATTCAATTATCTTTCTAATAGATCTTAAATGAGCATAATTGGATTCTAGAACAAAAGTTATATTTTTTTTTTTTACTATGGACCTACTGCTACTGATCTGGTATAGCAGTAAGGAAAAACTTCCATATTTGATTTGACTAGAGTTAAATTAGTTTCCCAATAAAACTTGAATAAGCTCAATTGCAGTTCTAGAGAAAATTTATGGCCATTTTACTATCGCTTGATGTTGTTGTGCTACTAATATGGGATAGTAGTAATGACACACTTACAGTCTATTTTTAGCTAGAAAAATGGCTAAATTAGGATCTGTTGTAAATGAAAGAATTGTTATTTAGCGAATCATCTTTATAAAGGCAATTGAATAAGGTCAATTGGAGTTAAGATGCAAAATTTATGGTAGTTCTAAGATGGACAGCTGCTTATGTATGGATAGCGATACGTTTTGTGCAAATATTCACGGTGCGACACATGCAATGAAACTGAAGATAAATGCAAGTCAGAGTATGTATGTAACGTCCCCGTTTTTCAGCTGCTTTTCAAAATGGATGATGCTACTTAACTATTACTGTACAGCCCAATAGTTAAAGGATCTTGAAATAACTATAACTATAACTATTGCCACATCAAGATGAACAAATAACATCTCTAAAATAGAAAGGATTTCATTCATACAAAAGTTGATTACATAAAATGGCATACTACTCTGATTATTTACACAAAAGGAACAAAATATAAGGAGTACAGTAGTGCCCGAGCAAAAGGAAGTATAAACAAGATGTACAAAGTCGTCCAAGAGATACTTTGTTGATCACTACTACTTGATCTACTTAGCGAAGTAGGGATCGTTGTTTGCAGCGATTTACCCTTCCTCGCCTTCATGATCTGTGATCATGAACCCAAGAGATTAAATCCAGCAAGTAATACAAGAGAAAGAAATATGTGTACTATCATAGTACAAAATGATAAGAAGTATGCAGGTAAAATGTATGGGTGTCAGTCATGTTGCAAAATTAATGAATAATAACTCAACAAGAACTATGTAAATTATTTGCAAGAAATTATATAAATTTTTAACACGTCTAGATCATATTAGTGTTGATATTGAAAATTGATGATGGATAAGATGGTGTGTAGTTTTCCATACAATATAAGTGCTGACTAAGGATCTAGTCACGATAAGAGTCAGAATATCAGCTTATAACATAAGCTGGAATATCATATTGCTGCATAAGCTGAAAATCAGGTCACATCATAAGCTGGAATATCAAGTCACAGCGTAAACTGGAATATCATGTCACAGCATAAGCTGGATTATCAAGTCACAGCATAAGTTGGAATGTCAGGTCATAGCATAAGTTGGAATATTAGGTCATAGTCTAAAATGAAATATTAGGTCACAGCGTAAACTAGAATATCAGGTCACAGTATAAACTAGAATATCAGGTTATAGCATAAGCTGAAATATCATGTCAAAGTATAAGCTGAAATATCTCAAGTCATATCATGTTCAATAAAACAAGTAACGGGCGTCACCTATATGGGGATTCACGTATCAGATGGTGGTCACTAGCATCCGGTGCTACTAGTAAAAAGGCGCTCAGTACTTAATCAAGAAATTGGCCAACAAGATCCCTATATAATGCAGTACTTATCCATCATGAGTTTCTCCAATTTTTCGATATTAGTGATATACGATATACATGAATTTATAGAAACATGTGGTTTGTTAAGTTAAAATGTGTACAAATCCTTATCACATCCTTATCACGAGAAACAAGTCACAAGAATCACGATAAATAATTCACGAGAAATGTGAATTCAAGAGTCAAGATTCAGGATCATGTGCACATAGTCACGTGATCAAGATATAAGAAAGTTGTCATCATGTTTCCATGAAAAATCATGCCTTCATGCATCATTTCAATATTCACTTGCCATGTTATCATTGAATGAATAAATATCATTAAGCTCGCTGTCAAGCTATCGGGAATAAGTAGATATCCTTAATCTTGTCATCATGTTATCATAAAATAAACATTTATCGAGGAAAATATCATGCAGTGACTTAAATAGTAGAAATTGAATAAGTCTGAAATCCACATCAAAACTTCATGTTGTTGACATGGCATCAGATATGTGTTTTAGCTAGTAACAGCTTGTAAGACATGTGCTAACCCGCGTTTGGGTGTTAACAAGGAGAATGACTATCCTTCAGGGTTTTAGAGTGAAAAAGGGACCCATATGGCATCAATCTTAGTCATAAAAGCCTTCAAGGCTCAAACGAGACCCCAACATGAAATAGGCCCGTGGTTTAGCTAATTGCAGCTCATGTGGCATGTCCAGACCCTCATTTTAGCTGATGACAGCTCGCATGGCAAGTTTAGGCCCCCGTTTTAGTAGCTCGCGTGGCAAGTTTAGGCCCGTGTTTTGTTGCATACTAAAAGAGTTTCAATCTATGGACCTCATTAAGGCCAAACGCAGCCCTCGGCGATCGGCATTTACTCTTTAGAAGGTTCCTTCTTAACTTTAGGAATCTAGCTTACTCTTTAAGCATTGATACTACACAATTCATATAAATCAACTTGTGGGCCTTATGATTGCATGAACACCATAATATTTGAATTAAATATAGATTAACAATCCTTAAAACTTTAGCCTAACATGCTCAAATTTCTATAAATCCAAAAATGATCCAAATCATTCATGAGTGGTATTACATGTGTTAAATACAAATCAATTGAGAATCCCAAAAAGAGTCAAGGAAATAGAAGCGTTACTTCATGCTATACGAATCAAATCAATCCAAAGAAAGAACGAGAAATGCAGTGCGTGTTACTTGCACAAAATCCATAAAAGAATTATATTCTCACAATACAAATCGAATAAATCCCAAAAAAGATGCATGTTACTTCACTCAATACGGATCAAAGAAAAAACAAGAACAAGGTGGTACTTGCACAAAATCCATAAAACTATTATACTCTCACAATACGAATTGAATAAATCCCAAGAAAGAACATGCATGAGTGGTATTACATGTGTTAAATACAAATCAATTGAGAATCCCAAAAAGAATCAAGGAAAAAGAAGCGTTACTTCATGCTATACGAATCAAATCAATCCAAAGAAAGAACGAGAAATGCAGTGTATGTTACTTGCACAAAATCCATAAAAGAATTATATTCTCACAACAAAAATCAAATAAATCCCAAAAAAGATGCATGTTACTGCACTCAATACAGATCAAAGAGAAAACAAGAACAAGGTGTTACTTGCACAAAATCCATAAAACAATTATACTCTCACAATACGAATCGAATAAATCCCAAGAAAGAACATGCATGTTACTTGCACTCAATACGGATCACAGAGAGAACAAGAACAAGGTGTTACTTGCACAAAATCCATAAAAGAATTATATTCTCACAATTCAAATTGAATAAATCCCAAGAAAGAACACGTATATTGCATACACTCAATACAGATCAAAAAGAGAAGAAGAAGAAGGTGTTTCTTGGACAAAATCTATAAAAGAATTATATTCTCACAATAGAATTGAATAAATCCAAAAAAAACATGCATGTTACTTGCAATCAATATGGATCAAAGAGAGAACAAGAATAAGGTATTACTTGCCTTAAATCTCCCTTCTTGTCTCCCTAGATTTAGCAAATCCCCTTTCTTTTTCCCGCGAACTAGGAGAACTATGGTTAAATAGTGTGTTTATTTTATTCTTTTTGACCAAATTCTCTTGAGAGAATGAGGGTACATATTTATATATGTGTCTAAGGGTAATCTGGTAACTGGCCCTCTAGCCTAATCCCTAGGTTCTAATTCATGCAATGACATGTGTTTTTCATGTAATGACAAGTGTCTAACTTATGTGCCACTTCTCATTCTCTTTTTGACAACTCAGCATCACCAAATTTAAAGGTGTGTCTTTAGAAACTTTGTTAAGTTCAGAGGTGTATAGAAGGAAATCTTTAGAGCATTCAGGGCTTAACATGATCTTGACTAGATCCGTATTTTACTCAAAAATGCAACCTTGTATTTGAGGCATAACTAAATCTGCATTTCTTGTTACTTAGAAGCCTCGCAGGTCCCAGCATGGTATGACGTGTCTGGTCTCGGCCAGATCAGCGTTTTCATTCAGGAGATGTCTCTGCATTTTCTATTAAAACTAGGTAAGTTTTAAATTTTAAGGTCTTAGTGGGCCCCATGCGATCCTACGTGACTTGCCCTGCATTTTCTTAAGTTTGAATAGGGGTGAGGTTCACATTTCTCTCCAAACGCGACCCTAAAAGACATCCGCAGATTTCTTTTAAACGCAACCTTAATTGAAAGCGCGGATTTCCTCTGGACAAGATCCATGTTTTATTGTATATATGGAGATAGTCGATTTCCTAATTTCATTTTGACTAAACGCGACCTTGTGAGATCCGTGTTTCTTGTTATTGAAAAGATGCTCGATCTCTTGATTCTATTGAGGTCAAATGCAGTTCATATGAGTTTTCCTTCTTCTTAATTTCAGATATTATTATTTAATAAGCTTAAGAGTGTTATTTGGAGTAGCAAGGTAATTTGGGGTATTACATCCTACCCACCTAACCAAAGAATTTCGTCCTAAAAATTCCAATTAAAAGTGAGCTAGTGTATACGAGCATGTATCGTCATAATAATAAAAGTAGATTCAATTGGCATACCCTGTCATAAAAATAGGTATGGGTACTTTGTCTTGATGTCATTCTCAAGTTTCCAAGTAGAGTCTTGGCGATCGTGCATCCCATGTAATAAAAACTAATGGTATTATTTGATTCTTTTAAGACTTTCTCCAGTCAGTTAATAATCACTATAGACTGCTTCTTACTCTGTACTTTTACCTAAGCACCTTCTCATCTATGATACACAAAATATATTATGAACAATTTATGTCTTTGGTAAGAATTATAATGGATAAACAAGATTTCCAATTTATTCTCAAAATTTTATTTGTGTGAGGAACACAAAAACAAGATAGAGTTTAATCAGGAATAATAATGAATTGGTCGCAGTTGTTCCTGATTAAGCAATGGGAAAAATACAAGTGATAAATATTTTATAGAGTCAACTCATGTGGTCCTATTATCTAGTTGTGATAGACTCTAGAAGAGAAAATGAATATCAATTATTACAATGTCGGTGTAATGGAATTGTGAATGATAAAGATACAAGATTGGAAATGAATTCATGGCTAGTTACAAAAATTTAATTGCACAAGATGATCATATCAAGTGACTGCAATTGCTGGCGTCAGAGAATAAATCTCAACACTTATCTCGCCGCCTCTATAAGACTTGTGATATACAAAATATTCAAAACAAGAACCATATTAGAATAAAGTTCAGATGAAAAATACAAAATACCAAATGGAATTGATCAACAAAAGTAATAGATAAGACAATCATTTGGAAATATAAGCTTATCTTGAGTAGCAATATATAAAGTCATATTCTGACTTGATAAAATTTGCTTCTTTTATTATCAATTCCTTATTATTTACTTTCAACTTGGCTAATTCTACAAAATTTTCAGTCTTCTAAGATCCTGTATCCTTACATTCATCTTTCGTAGGTTGTTCCTTATCGCCTAGTTTGTTTTCCTACTTAGCCTCGTCAACTATGCTTACTCTGCCAAGTCTACCAACACTGATTATTATAATTTATCAATATTTTTGTCTTAACTCTTCTTTTTTCCTTTAGAACTGCACACTCAAGGTCTTGTTTCCTATCTTTAGTCTCCCTAATCATTTAGAAAATAACAAGCATGATATCATTTTTCTCTTTCTTAGGGAATTTAAGGGCAAAATCTAGATTCAATCATTTTTTCAATCTATATCAACACATATCATAATCCCTTGAAACATTACCATAAACCTTCATGCCTCTAGGACTATCTGGAACTGTTAACACAAGTGATATTGTCAGCCTTCATCTTAATTCTTCAAATGATTTATTACTTTCTCTGTTTTGACATCTCTCCTAGTCAATTTAGTCAGAGGGGATGCGATTTTTTGTAAAATCTTGTACAAATTGCCTGTAATATCTAGCCATCTCTAAAAAACTCTGAATTTTTTATACTAAAATAGGCCAATCTATCATGGCCTCTATCATTTTAGGATCAGCCGATACATACTCCAGATATTATATGGTCCAAGAAAGTAACTTTATTTAACCAAAATTCACATTTGCTCAGTTTTCCATATAGCTCTTGTCCCCTTTGATTTTGTAAACTATCCTCAAATATTTAACATGCTCCTTTCTATTCATGGAGTAGATCAATATATCATCAATAAACACTACCACAAATTAGTCTAAATACTGAGCAAAGGCATGGTTCATCAAATTCATAAATACTGCTGATATATTAGTTATCCCAAATGACATCACCAAATATTCATAATAACCATGTTTGGTTTTAAATGCAGTTTTCGAAATTTCTTCTGTTTAGACTCTTATTTGATGGAATCCTAAATGAAGATTTATCCTCAAGACTACATTTACACCTTCAAGTTGATCAAAGATATCAATTATTCTTGACAAGAGATATTTATTCTTGATAGTTACTGCATTCAAAGCTCTGTAATCTGCACACAATCTTTGACTTCCATCCTTCTTTCCAATAACACCGGAGCTCCTCAAGGCGAAATAATAGGTCTCACAAAACCTAGTTTCAACAACTCTTCCTCTTGTCTCTTTACTTCCTCTAGTTCCATGATTTCCATTTGATAGTGCGACTTATAATTGATTCAGCTCCAGAGATAATATTAATAATGAATTTTACTACCCTCACTGATAGTAATCCAGATATCTCCTCAGGAAATTTGTCTAAAAATTCGGATACTCCTGGGATCATTCCCTCTCCCACTTCCATGGCGCCCAAAACTCCTCTCTTCGAGAATACCTTAGATTCAGCCGGTTATAGGATTGACTTCCACCAACAAATTCAAACTCTAAACAATCAGGAATTTAGAATATTACTCTCCTTTTCTACAACCTATCATTGTATGAGAGGTTCTCAACCAATTCATACCTAAGATAACATCATATTTTCCTCCACTTGTAACTAGTAAGTAAACATAAAATTCTCTATCATTAATTTTTAAGGGATATACAGGTAGAAAATTGGATCGATATCGTTACAAACTAGATAGAAATAAATAATGGAATTTCAAAGATGGATGTCTCAAACAAACATGGTACGGTAAGATAGGCACAATACTAGATTTGATGGACATCAAAGGATAAGGAACAGGCATCAAAAAGTGTATTACAGACATGTTCTTATGTGACAGTAGTCATATAGTTTTTCATCTAAATCTAGGCTCTGATACCAAACTGCAACACCCCGTTTTTCAGCTGCTTCCCAAAATGGAGCATGCTACTTAAGTATTTCTGTACAACTCAATGGTCATAGGATCTTGGAATAACTGTAACTATTGTCACATCAAAATAAATAAATAACATGTCTAAAACTGAAAAGATTTTATTCATACAAGAGATGATTACATAAAACGGTACACTACTCTAAATATTTACACAAAAGGATTAAAATATAAGGAGTACAGCAGTGCTAGAGCAAAAAGAAGTATAACAAGATGTACAAGGTCGTCCAGGAGATACTTTGTTGATCATTGTTGCCCAACCTGCTTAGTGATGTTGAGATCATTGGTTGGAGCAATTTTCTCTTCCTCGCCTTTATGATCTGGGCTCAAGAACTCAGGCGATTAAACCCAGAAAGTAACACAAAAGAAAGAAATATGTTACTATGATAGTATAAAATGATAAGAAGTATGCAGGTATAATGTATGGTTGCCAATCATGTAGAAAAATAATGAATAATAACTCAACACGAACAAGGTAAATTATTTACAAGAAATCATGTAAATTTTAGACATGTCTAGATCATGTTAACCTTGATAATGAAACTCAATAATGGATAAGATGGTGCGTAGTTTTTCGTATTATACAAATACCCGTGCATACCCGGAACTATGGATCTAGTCATGACAGAAGTCAGAATATTAGGTCACAGTATAAACTGAATGTCATAGCTTAAGCTGGAATGTGAAGTCGCAACATAAGTTGGACTATCAGATTATAGTATAAGCTGGAATATCAGGTCCTAGCGTAAGCTAGAATATCGAGTCACAGCATAAGTTGAATTATCTGATCACAGCATAATCTGGAATATCAAGTCACAGTATAAGTTGGACTATCAGGTTACAGTATAAACTGAAATATTACAAGTCGTATCCTGATCAGTGAAATACGTAATAGGCATCACTGGTATGGGGATTCATGTATCAGATGGTAGCCAGTACTGGCCGGTGCTACTAGGAAAATGGTGCTCAACACCTAACTAAGAAGTTGGCCAACAAGATCTCTGTATAATACGGTATTTATCCATCATGTAGTTTCTTTATTTTTTTCATGTTAGTGGTACACAGTATATATGAATTTATGGAAACGTGTAGCTTGTCAAGTCAAATTGTGTACAAATCCTTATCATGTCCTTATCACAAGAAACAAATCACAAGAATCACAAGAAATAATTCATGAGAAACGTGAATTCAGGAGTCAAGATTCAGAATCATGTACACACATGTCATGTGATCAAGATATAAGAAACTTGTCGTCATATTTTCATGAATAATCATGCCTTCATACATCACTTTGATATTCACTTGTCATGTTATCATGGAATGAATACATATTATTAAACTTGTTGTCATGCTATCAGGAAATAAATAGATATCCTTAATCTTGTCATCATGCTATTCTGGAATAAATATTATTGAGGAAAATATCGTGCAGAGAATTAAATAATAGAAATTGAACAAGTCTGAAATCCGCGTCAGAATTTCATGTTGTTGATGTGGCATCACATGTGCATTTTAGCTAGTAACAGCTCGTAAGACATGTGCTGACACACGTTTGGGTGTTGATAAGAAGAATGATTATCTTTCAAGGTTCTAAAGTGAAAATGTTATGGCATCAATCTTAGTCTTAAAAGCCTTCAAGGCTCAAACGTGACCCTAACAAGAACTAGGCCCGCGTTTAGATAATAGCAGCTCACGTGGTATGTCCTGACCATTTCAGCTGATGACAACTCATGTGGCAAGTTCAGGTCTGTGTTTTAGCTGATGATAGCTCACATGGCAAGTTTAGACCCGCTTTTGTTGCATCCTAAAAGAGTTTCAATCTATAGACCCTATTATGACCAAATGCAATCTTCAGGGATCCGTAATTACTCTTTAGAGAATTCCTTCTTAACTTTAGGAATTTGGCTCACTCTTTAAGCATTGATACTACACAATTCATATAAATCAACTTGTGGGCCTTATGATTGCATGAACACCGTAATATTTGAATTTCAACATAGATTAACAATCCTTAGAACTTTAGCCTAACATGCTCAAATTTCTCTGGTTCCAAAAATGATCCAAATCATTCATGAGTGGTATTACATGCATTAAATACAAATCAATTTAAAATCCCAAAAAGAATCAAGGAAATAGAAGCGTTACTTGCACATTATATGAATGAAATCAATCCAAGGAAAGAACGAGAAATGCAGTACGTGTTACTTGCATAAAATCCATAAAAAATTATATTCTCACAATACAAATCGAATAAATCCCGAGAAAGATCATGCATATTACTTGCACTCAATCTGAATTAAAGTGAGAATAAAAAAAAGGTGTTACTTGCACAAAATCCATAAAAGAATTATATTCTAATAATATAAATCGAATAAATCCTAAGAAATAACATGCATGTTACTTGCACTCCCTACGGATCAAAGAGAGAATAAAAATAAGGTATTACTTTTCTTAAATCTCCCTTCTTGTCTCCCAAGATTTCGTAAATCCCCTTCCTCTTCCTGCGAACCAGGAGAACTACGATTAAAGAGTGTGTTTGTTATATTCTTTTTGACTAAATTCTCTTTGAGAGAATGAAGATACATATTTATATATGTGTCTAAGGGCAATCAGGTAACTTGCCCTCTAGCATAATCCCTAGGCTCTAATTCATGTAATGACAAGTGTTTTTCTGGTAATGACAAGTGTCCAACTTGTGTGCCACTTCTCATTCTCTCTTTGACAACTCAGCACCATCAAATTTAAAGGTGTGCTTTTAGAAACTTTGTTAAGTTTGAAGGTGTATAGAAAGAAATCTTTAGAGCCTTTAGGGCTTAACGTGAGCTTCACTAGATCCGCGTTTTTCTCAAAAACGTGGTATTGTGTATGAGGCATAACTAGATCCACATTTCTTGTTGCTTAGAAGCCTTGTGGCCCCTAGTGTTGTCTGACGTGGCTGGTCCCGGCCAGACCTACATTTTCATTTAGAGAACATCTCCGCATTTTCTATTAAAACTGCATAAGTTTTAAATTTTAAGTTCTTAGTGGGCCCTATGCAATCCTCCGTGGCTTGTCCCATGTTTTCTTAAGTTCAAAATAGGGTGAGTTTCGCGTCTCCCCCTAAACATGACCGTAAAAGACATCCGCGGATTTCTTTTAATCGCGACCTTAATGGAAAATGTAGATTTCCCCTGGACAAGATCCACATTTTACTATATATAGGGAGATAGTCGATTTCCTGGTTTCATTTTGGTTAAACGCGACCTTGTGAGATCCGCATTTCTTGTTCTTGAAGAGATGCTCGATCTCTTGATTCTATTGAGGTCAAATGAAATTCATATGAGTTTTCCTTCTTAATTTCAGAAATTATTATTTAATAAGCTTAAGAGTGTAATTTGGAGTAACAAGGCAATTTTTGGTATTACAAATGTATCTTGAAATTAGATTACTACTACTTCTTCTGATATCATATTTAAGTAGTAGATGTAATTAAGAAATCACAAGTTTAAATGATTTGAGAATGTATTCTTCTCTCTAGTTGAATCCATATTGGAAATGAACCGATATTGATGCGATTGCTTCTCAAAAATAAAGAAATCTCACAAGAATCATACTAGGGAATAAGGGCAGGTCCTAAAAAATATTTGTTCACATTGATGAAGAAGTTTAGAGTTGATTTGAAGAGGCTAAATCCAATAACAAGGTACATTAAGCCATTTTGTGGATCTTCAGTCCATTCATAGATAGATTATTTAGTGAATTATTTTAGAAAATTGTCAAGAAAATTAGGGTTCGAGGTTTAAAGAGAAAATTAAGAGGAACACAAGAAGAAGTTGCTGGATTCTTTTATATTTTTTTAATTTATTTGATAGGTTGAACTAATATTGGAAATTGAATATGCTGCCATGTTAAAAACCTTAAATTTTATCTTAATTACAAAATTGTTATTAGGTCAATTTCAATTCAAAGTTTGCCAAGAATGGCTATTGGGCTTCTAGAGATGGTTATGAATTTGGCAGAAGGTTAAAATTGAAATTCATAATTTAATTTAATTATTTTAATTGGGTATTTGCTTGAAAATCGGCTGATCTATAATAATTTAAGTAAATTATGAAAAATTCTAAAATAATAAGATAAGAGATTTCCACTATGCAAAATTTTAAATTGAAGATAAGATTGAAGGATATAACTCAATTTACTCAGTAACTGCCCGTATTAGTATTCGGGCTCCCGAATTGATATCAAATAAATTGATACAGGCGCTTAAGAATTAGAGTTGTTACAACTTTATCTACTTCCAATACTGTTTTCAGGCAAAGAAGGTCCCAACTTCCAATTGTAATGCCCTTGCTCGTTCTAGGTAGCAATGCCAATGTTGCAGACAGTGACACTAAAGCGTCTGCATACACGTTCTTAAGTCACAACACATGGTCAATGTAAAGTTGTTCAAACTTATTAGCCAATTTGATCACTGTTTTGTAGTAGGGTAAGAGAATCTCATGTTTAACTTCATACTCCCCAGTCATTTAATTGACAATAAGTTGTGAATTAGTGTACACCTCAAGGCATTTCACTTCTAGTTGTTGGACTATCTGGATGTGACGATTATATTATACTCCGCAACATTTTTTATGCATAGTTTGGTAAATGAGTACCCTCAAGAGATCTTGTTAGGAGTTTTCAGCACAACCCCTTTTAAGAAGTAGGAGTTATAATATGTCTCAATCCCATTTCGAGAAGTAGGAATTGTAATGTATACCAACCACCTACTTGTCCTTGGATGAATGATTTTAGATAAGTTGTTGCTAGATATATGAAATTAATGTAGATTAGGATCTTCCAGCTTTCTTCAAGTATTGGAAAGATGTTAATTGGCCTTATAGAATCTGCGATTCTTAAATCATATTGCATAGGTTAAGTGTCAATAATATTGCTACGCTAGGCTATGTCGTAGCTATGCATTCTATGCAATATTTGCTTTGCATTCAGATTGGGAAGTCAGCCTTGCATTTTGAATGCGGGCATAGCCTTGTGTCCAGATGATTTTACATGGGCTTAGACTTACGTTATATGTGGGTATAGTCTCTCATCTGTATAACTTTATACTGATTTGGCCTCACATTGTATATGGGTATCCATTCGTCTAATGATTTTATGCTAGTTTTGCCTCACATTGTACGCGGGCATAGCCTCACGTTTGGATGATTTTATGCTGGCTTGATATTGCGTTGTAGGTGGGCATAGCCTCACATCTGGATGACTTTACGTTGGTTTGACCTAACGATGTGTGTGAAGTTTAGCCTTGCATCTGAATAACTTTATGTTGGCCTGGCCTCACACTGTCTGCGAGCATAGCCTCGCATATGGATGACTTTACGCTAGTTTGGCCTTGCATTATACGCAGACATAGTCTCGCGTCTAGATAATTCATGCTAGCTTGGCCTCGCGTTATACGCAAGCATAGCCTCACGTCTAAATGACCTTACGCTAGTTTAATCTTGCGTTATACGCGAAGTTTAGCCTTGCATCTGGAAAACTTTATGCTGGTTTGGGCTCACGCAGTACACGTGGTTTAGCCTCGCGTTCTGACTATGGACTTAACCTTGCATTTTAAACGAGATTAGCCTTGCGTCTTACATGCGCATAGCCTCACTACGAAATCACTGATGCCAGTATTATAGGAGTGGACCAATCGGATGGGCTTGGCAAGGAAAGACACATGCCAGAATTGGAGATTACGATAGCTCGCTGCAAGGGCGGAGAGATTAGGGCGTTCCACGACTTTAGCAGCAGATGGACCTTATGCAATGGTAGCATTATTGGCTAGTATCCAAGGCAATTCTGCAAAGGCAATGTAGAGAAAATCTTGGGCTTCGTGGGGGATGCTTAGAGTACTTTCAAACGCTCCAGTTTTGACCATCTCCATTTTACAGGTTGGCCAGTCCTTTCCAAGTTTCACTAAAGCTCTGGGAACCGTCTCATGCAGTGTGTATTTTCTATCGAACAACAGTCCAACAATAGGGACAACAGCCACCATCTGTAGTTGCTGCATGAGTTTTACCATCATTGCTTCCCTCTTGCAAAATTTCGAGTAACAGGGAGGATAATCTCTCCTCGACATGTTTGAGATGATGACCATTATCCGAGAGAAGATTAGCCAGAGCATGTGTTGCATGTTCAGCCACTTCTAGGACTGGGAAGTTGGCAAGCATAATTAATGGAGTTACCTTTGGCGAGGGCAGCAACTTCTTCGTTTTGCTTCTTCGTAAGGAAAATAGCCACTAGAGAGCAAGAAGCCTCCAAAAAAATTATCACAGATTCCACATTCAGCTGCTTCATTACTGACAGGAGAGTCTTCACAGCAACATGGCTTCTTCTCAGGTCTTTACGGCAATTAAAAAAAAAAAAAAATCTTGCAAGTGCAGTGTTATTTTAGCTCGCGCCTCCTCTTATAGGGCACGAGATTTTTATCATTGTTTCAATAGCATCATTTGCTGCACTCCTTTCATATAAGTGTCATTAAATGGTGCTAAACTTCTGAGGGCATCCAGAACTCTAGACTCGGGCTGTTCGCTAGCTAGTAAAGCTGTGAGCTGGCTTATAGGTCCTGTATCTGACTTATGGATCGGATGGTTAAATGCTTTTGCTAGTCCCCTCATTGCCTCCGGCAACATCTCAAGAATGCCAATAGTAATTCTTCTCTCTTCGGCGGTTTTATCCATGGTCATACTTTATATGGTCTACCAGCGCATCAGGCACCCATAGTTCTCTCCAGCCACGCAATTGATAGTCTAACTCATCATTAGGAGAAGATATTTGTAATGATGAGATATCGAAGACCTGGTTCAACCCTGCTCTAAATGCTTCCATTTGCCGTGTGGTTCCTGCCTTAACAGTTGCATTAACTACTAAGGAAATAAATTCTTCTTAGTTGTTGACATTAACCACTGTGATTTCTTCTCCTTCTTTAAGGATATTCTCTGGATAGCCAAAAGTGTAAAATCTAAACACAAATCTTCGATAGGAGCACCTGACCGAAACGCGACGCTATCGTCACGTGAGCTCCAATACCCGTAAATCGGATAATCGGAAATCCACCGTTAATCGGAGACCCGTGGAGACCGCGACCATAGAGCCGTCGTTTGAGCAAGAAACCCTAGCAGAGGATGATCTCTTTGTGGCCGAGGAAGGCTCAGGAACTAGATTAACCAGAACCCAACTCCGGAACAAAAATCGGAGGGCTAGGCGAAAAGCGCTTATAGCCCACGTTAAACGCGAGGCTACAGCACCTCGCGAACTGGCTTGCGTTAATCGCAAGACCAGTCAGTATCGCGTTAAACGCGAAACTGCAACTTGCATTAATCGCAAGGACAAGCCAGCATGTGATCCTCCATGCGAGGCTATTTTATCTAGACTTAAAATCAGAGAAGCTCGCGTTAATCGCGAGGATAGAATTTCTTTAAAGCCAGCGTGTGATTCCCACGCGAGGCTATTACTGGGCTTAGCGATAAACGTGAAGCCAGTAAGATTTGCGTTAATCGCAAAATTTCTGACACTCGCGTTAATCACGAGGATAAAATTTCCTTAGAGCCAGCTTGTGATTCTCCACGCGAGGCTAATACTGAGTTTAGCGATAAACGCAAAGCCAGTAAGACTTGCATTAATCGCAAGAGTCCTTACCCTCGCGTAAATCGCGAAGATGATTGGCAAATTTACATTAATAGCAAAAATCGCACTAGACACGAAGTTATGACTTATGTTAATCGCAAGAGTAAGCCAGCGTGTATGAATTTTCTTCCACGCGGGGCTAAGATTATAGAAGACAAACTTCTGTAAAGACGTCAAGCCAGTGTAAAACACGATGCTAGCGTATCCAAACTCGAGGCTATTTCTCAGCCCCGCGTATCAAAACACGAAGCTACTTTTCAGCTCCACGTATCATAACGCGAAGCTACTGCTCAGCTCCACGTAAATCAACCTGAATACAAAATCAGGGTTAATCATTGCACTGTTGGACCAGAACTTGACTCCAATGATTTCAGGAAGCTCCAGTGTGCCCCTGGACCCCTCTCAATGGATGAGTAGGCCCCATGACTCCATATCGAAGACCACTGATCTTAGCGAATATCTAACCAAGAAAAGGAGTATAAATCAAGTTCAGTCTGAACCTATTTGTCACACTGCCAGCAGTTTATGACAGCAGTATCCGCTGTAGTGGACAGTTGTTGTTGCAGCAAGAACAGAGTATCGGTGTTCAACCGATTAACTAAGTCCAGCGAAAACCCTGCCAAGAAGACAAAGATTACTCCCCGGAGAAAGGAATAGAGAATTGTAACTTCTAATATGGTTGGCAAGGGTAAAAAGATCATAGAAAGAAATAATGATTCAGAATCAAGTGATGAAGAACCTCATCATTTTACCCGACTTAAGTCAAGCGCTATCCCGGCCCGAAACTATAAGAAACTTGTGAAAGGTTTTTGTGACGATGATAGCGATAACTCAGCCATAGCCTCTCCTTGTTCTTCGGCATCGTCTAAATTGCAGAAGTCAGCATCACATATGGTGGATAGGTCTGACGATATTGGCCAAAGATTTGAGGCCCAAGAACAAATGATTCGGGAGCAACAAAAGACAATCGAGGATCTTAAGATGTTGCTCTCAAAAGTGGTCGAAAACACTCAAAAAATTATCGAGGATAACGCCAAGCAGGGAAAAGAAACTCCGTTCAGCAAAATGAACGAAGAAGATAAAGAAGAAAAAACCCACTCGACACATGAAGACGAAAATAAATATTCTTTTCATGACCCTCATGAAGAGAAAATCGAGAAGTTACAGAGCCAACTCGAACCACTAATGCACAAGAAGGAGTTAAAAGAATCAGGAGTTTCAAGACCATACCCACCTGAATGGGATTTGGCACCGTACCCCGAGAAATACAAACCGCTCAAATTGGAGCCATATGACAGGAAAGGATCTCCCAGTCAACATATTTATTACTTTTTGTCTCAAGCAAGGCATTTAATGGGCAATGACCCAGTGATGACCAAGATATTCGTAAGTACCTTGTGAGGGCCTGCCTTCACTTGGTTTATGCAGTTGCCCCTAGGTACTATTAATACCTGGTTTGATATTGAGAGGCAATTTCTTGCACGATTCTTTGAGGTTGATACCGAAATTTCGGTTCATTCCCTCCTTGCAACTAAATAAGGAGAATAAGAAATAGTAAAAGATTTTATAGAAAGGTTCCGGAAAAAGTCCGTGCACTGCAAACACGGAATGGTCCAGAAAACTCTGGTGGAAACGTGTCGGCATAATCTCAAGACCAATGTGCTTTTAAAAATGGGGGCCGTAGAGCCTAGGACTTGGAAGGATTTGCTCAAACAAGGAGAGCGTTGCTGAAGACTTGATCCGCAGAGTTGAAGAGTCTCGTGGATCAAGAAATACTGGAAATAATAGGCCGCATACGAAAGCGGCATTGGCGTCAGAGGCCGCTCCACAGAAGACGAATCCTCTGAGCCCAAAACCTCAAAATCAAAAGGGCACGAGACAAAATAGGCCCCAACAAGAGAGGACATATACCTTTAAGGCAGAACAAACGCCTACACTCTTTCATCTGCTCCTTAGGAAGGGAATGCTGAAACTTCCAAAAAATAGAAAACCGGAGGACGCTGGTAAAACCAACGACCCCAACTATTGTCTTTACCATAGGAATATCGGGCACCCTACTAAGGATTGTTATCATCTGAAGAACAGGATCCAAGCATTAATAGAAGCTGGAGTCTTGACGCTAAAAGAGGAGCAAAAGAAGGTCACTGCCAATATGGCAACCCTAGTGGTTGGAACCCATGAGTTTCTCGCAGGGGTGACCCCAATACCAGAGGAAAAGCTTGTCATGAAAAATCATGACCCACATAAAAAAGCCTAGAAAGGACTTGTCCCCGTAACAACTAAAAGGAGGGAAGTCATGTGGGTCCACCCTGATTTACTACAGGATGAACAGTGGATTACCGCAAGGGGTCAAAAGAAAAAGTGGACTAGCAATACTATTTCCATAAAAATAAAAGATGAATACATAATTGCAGGGGCATTTATAGACTCTGAAGAAGAGCCCGAAGCTATGGCCACTCATCAGGATGGGGCGGGCCCTTCCGGCACTCGATCAGGTAAAACATATCTCAACGACTACACCAGAGTAGACCCGAAAAATATATACGGGGAACTCACAAAGACTGCGAAACAAAAGGGACTTCGTTTCCAGAAGAATTCTCTAAGAGACGAAGAATCCAAGGAGGCTGCATTTAAGTTTGATATAATAGCTCAGCTGGCAAATATTCCAGCTCGAGTCACGCTTTACGAGTTATTACGATTGTCGAAATCAACTCGCGAGGCATTAAGAGAGGCCTTGGCAGACTCTGAGTCATTCCTAGCTCAGATTGTCGAGCTAGCTGACCAAGAACAAGACTCTTGCCCCCGCTATCATCAAGTGAGGAGGCAGGTTCAACAGATTACTTTCTCTCCAGAAAATATGCAAGTAAGGAATATAAAGCACAATAGGCCTTTATATTTCACCGGATATGTCGGGTCTACAAAGGTGGACCATATTCAAATCGATCCGGGGTCTGCATTAAGCGTTATTTCCAGAAGACTGATACAACTATTGGGAATATCTCCCCATCGTTTGACACCGACAAATACTACTATATACGGATTTAACGCTAATGACAGTTGTCCTCTTGGCAAAATCCGACTTCGGTATCAAATTGGAGATTTGAGGACAGAAGTTGCATGCTATGTTATAGGCGCAGATACGTCTTATAACATTTTACTGGGGCGACCATGGATACACGCCTATATGATAGTCCCATCGACTCTCCACCAGTGCATGAAATACTGTGATGATCAAGGAGAAGTCCAGACTTTAGTCGCAGACAGGCAGCCATTCAAAGGATTAGAGAACTACTTCACGGATGCTATGCTTTACAAGCCAGCCCACGAAGTCTCCAACGATAGCTACAAAAAGCCTCAAGAATCCGAAGATAGCGACAACGAGGCCGATACTAAGTACGAATCTCTGGAACAGGATAACGAGGGTGATTATGAAATCAACCCTCACATAAACCTTCAAATGAATTTTGATAATAATGTAGCCAATGTAACAGAGAATAAGTGGATTATTAATGAAAATATAAAATTAGTCTACGAGCCTGATGTAGCTACAAAGTCTGAGCCTTCTTGTACATCCACCGAGGCAGATGACCTATCCGAACTTGAAGTTTTGGCAGCTTATCACTTGCCAATGAGGTCGTCTCTCATCTCTCGGTCTAAAATAATGAAAGGACGAGATCACTTCTTCGAAGTACCGCCGCGACATGTGTTGCATAAACCGATTGTCTTCGGCAAAGTGATCACATCGCCTAACCAAAAACAAAGTAGTGAAAATGATGAACAATCACCTCAATTTCACTTATACGAACAGAAATCCCGACAAATGATGGAAAAGATGGGTTATAATTTTACCCAGAAACCGGGATTGAACTTTGGGAAAGAGCGACGAAATCTCATACCCTCATTTAGACCAAGAGGGAAGAGCCCAGACTATTATCAGAAAACTAGAAGGATGTTGGGCTATGTATCTACTCCTCCCTCATCATCGTACAAATACGAAGAAGATTCTTCGGAAGATGAAGATTTACGTCCGCTCGACCATGATTCAGATCTAAGTACCGGCACCTGATTTCAATTTCTAAAAGTAAACATGGTTTTAGCCGCACCGAAAAGCGAGGAGAAACCAATCGATATTCAAAATGATTCCTGGGCTAAACACATGGACACTCTTTGGGATGTCCGCTTTGAACAGCGTGACCCACCCACAGAGGATAAACTAGTACAAGTTAATATGGGAACGGAAGAGAACCCTAAACCCATTTTTATAAGCGACATACTGACTCCCCTGGAAAAGGAGGAACTTATATCTCTTATCAAGGAGTATATAGATGTGTTCGCACGGAGCTATGAAGACATGCCCGGTCTTGATCCTCAGATTGCCACACACCGGCTAAATATCAAAGAAGATGCCAAGCTAGTTAAGCAACAACAGAGACGTTTTCGGCCAGAACTGATGGAGGCAATAGTTGCTGAAGTTAATAAGCTCATAGAATCGGGATTTATCCGAGAAGAGCAACATCCTGATTGGGTGGCTAATATAGTGCCAGTTCATAAGAAGAACGGCAAGATCCGGATATGCATTGATTTTCAGAATCTAAATGTTGCATGCCCCAAGGATGAATTCCCACACCCGATTACTGAAGTAATGATTGATAACATCTGCAGTTATGAGAGGATGTCCTTTATGGATGGCTTCTCAGGCTATAACCAGATTAAAATGCACCCAGATGATGAAAAGCACACGGCTTTCAGAACGCCGCTGGGGGTGTACTATTATAAAGAATGCCCTTTGAACTAAAGAATGCTGGTGCCACCTATCAACATGCAATGAGCGTTATATTTAAAGAACATTTGCACAAAACGGTAGAGTGTTATGTAGATGACTTAGCGGTCAAAAGCAAGAACAAGGAAGATCAACTTCATGACTTAAGAACAATCTTCGATCTTATGTGAAAACATCACTTGAAGATGAACCCTGCCAAATCTTTCATGGGGGTGCACAGCGGAAAATTCATTGGGTTCATAGTTACCTCAGAAGGAATCTTCCTTGATCCTGAAAAAGTAAAAGCGATCAACGAGATGCCGCCTCCGTGCAATCTTAAAGAGTTAAGAGGGTTACAAGGAAAACTGACCTATATCCGGCGCTTTATCTTTAACCTATCAGGGCAATGCCAGCCATTCTCCAGACTCATGAAAAAGGGGGTTTCTTTCGTATGGGATGGGGCATGTCAACAGGTATTTGACGATCTCAAAGAATACCTTACCAAACCTCCTGCTCTTATGGCACCGGTCCCTGGGCAACCGTTCCTCATATATATAAGGGCCATGGATAATGCGTTAGGAGCATTACTTGCTCAATATAATGAGCACAGCCATGAACACGCCCTTTATTACTTAAGCAGAACAATGATCGGGGCTGAGCGTTGGTATACCCCGATTGAAAAAGAATGTTTATAGCCCTAGTGTTCGCTGTTCAGAAAATGCGACACTATATTTCAGGGCAAACGATACATGTCATCTCACGGGTTAATCCATTGAAAATCCTGATGATAAAATCGGGATCCTTAAACGGCCGATTGGCAAAATGGGCATTATTGCTATCACCATATGATATACACTTTGTTCCTCAAAAAGCCATAAAGGGACAAGCGATCGCCGATTTCTTAGCAAACCATCCAATTTGGTCCAACTCTAAACAGACGTCAGAGGTTAACACAACTAGCAATGAACAATCATGGCAGATGTTCTTCGACGGTGCTACCAGACGATCTGTTGCTGGAGTGGGGGTTGTGCTGATATCCCCACATAAACACATACTGCCTAATGGTTACTCATTAACAGAGCCATGCACGAACAATGTGGCGGAAAACAACGCACTTATTATTGATTTAAAAATGGCTCTGCAACTGGGGGTGAACTATCTAGAGGCATATGGAGACTCTAAGCTCATCGTCAATCAAATGACGGGTGAGTATGAAAGCAGACATGAAGCCCTCGTCCCCTATCATCAGCTAGGCATCGAGCTAGCAGGATATTTTGAACAGTTTTATATCTATCATATATCTCGGAATGAGAACGTTTATGCAGATGCTCTTGCCGCACTAGCTGCAACATTGGCGATACCGCCAGGTGAAGCTAGAAGCATCACTATTGGTAGCAGAGAACTCCTCCATCCAGACACGGTATTCCAAACCAAAGAGGTGTGCCAGACAGGTTTAATTCTGGAACCCTGTGATTGGCGATTTCCGTTTGTGGATTATGCCTTATATGGGATGCTGCCAAAGGATCCAAAGGAAGTCGCCTCGATAAAGAAAAAGGCCCCAAGATTTTACTATGATCATACACTTCAAACTTTATATAGAAAGTCAAGTGATGGTCTCCTGCTACGCTGCATATCAAAAGCAGAAGCTGATGAAGTGCTGAGAGAAACGCATGATGGAGTGTGTGGAGCTCATCAGCCTGGTCCAAAACTTGGGGACCACATAAGAAGGTTAAGATACTACTGGCCGAAGATGATTACCAATGCAATGGCGTACGCTAAACGATGTCATGCATGTCAGGTACATGCTAACTTTATCTATCAACCCCCAGAATATCTGCATAATACTGTTGCTAGCTGGCCATTTGAGGCATGGGGAATGGATATTGTGGGGCCGATAACTCCCCCGTCATCCAGAGGACATCAGTTTATTCTTACAATAACCGATTATTTTTCAAGATGGGCCGAAGCCGTGCCCATGAGAGAGGTGAAAACGACGGATGTGATTAAGTTCATTAAGCATCATGTCATTTACCGTTTTGGCGTCCCCCGAAGGATCATTCATGATAATGGACCACAATTCATCAGCCAGGGGTTCTCAAAATTATGTGATAAGTTCAGAATCAAGAACATTGCTTCAACACCATACAATCCCGCGGCAAATGGATTAGCCGAGGCCTTTAATAAGACTATTATTAAACTCCTTCGAAAGTTCGTCTCTTCCAACAAACGAGACTGGGATGAAAATCTGGGAGAGTGTTTGTGGGCTTATGCACTACCGTTCGCACCCAATAAAAACTACCCCGTTCTCTTTGGTCTATGTAAGTGAGGTCATCCTGCCTCTTGAAGTCCAGATACCATCATTAAGAGTGGCCCTAGCCACAAAGATGACGACAAAAGAACGCCATCAACAAAGATTGCGAGAATTAAAAGCGTTGAACGAAAAACGTCTCTGGGCTCAACAACAAATTGAGTTGTATCAAGCCCGAATCTCACAAGCGTTCAATAAGAATGTTAAACCAAGGACCTTTAAATAAGGAGACTTGGTTCTGGCTATTAAAAGGCCAATGAGTCTAACCCACAAGACTAAGGAAAAATTTGAGCCCAAGTGGGAAGGACCGTTTATCGTGGAGACGGTATACTCTAGTGGAGCTTATTGCTTAATGAACCAGGGTGGTGATAGGATGATGATGCCTATTAACGGCAAATTTTTGAAGAAGTATTATGCCTAAAAAAAAAAGGATAATGATTTACTGTCACATCTGGTTCATAATCCCTAGAAGTATAACCATCTACTTGTTCAAGTTATGCATATAAGCACTTGGAATCATCACTTGATTATTCTGACATGAGCAGTTCAAGTTACGCATTAAAAGTCTTGAACTGACTCCATCAAACTAAGGCATGTGCAATTAAGCGCCTCTGTCTAAGTTAATGATCCTTACCCGATCACCCTGGTGTAAGTAGCTAAATACTTTCACCAAACTATCACTTTGCTCTCATGGAGAAATTACCGTGTTCAATAATTTTGATCCGGTTATTTTGGTATTAATCTAAGTTACGCAAATGAGCCTTAGATTATCTTACCAAAACTATAAACTTTTATTTGTTGCACAAGGAAAATTTGTAGCCAACAGATAAAAGAATCAAAAGAATTATCTTTATTCATAAATCAAAAGAATAAAGTTACAAAAGAATGAAAGAATTCAAAAGAATCATTGAGTTCCTTTTATTACAAAAGAATAAAGAATAAAAGGGAGTTATGGCTCTCCCAAAAACTTCAATTTATTTGTCGTCTCATCAATTACTCGACGACGAGTCTCCTCCACGGAGTGTTGAGCTTGCCGGCGTAAATCATCGTCATTTATTGCGAGTTGCTGGGTCAACCGCTGACGAGATTCTTCAATCGCACGACCTCTTATTATGCCCTCCTGTTCGAGTTGTCTGTGTTGAAGGATCAGCTCTTCCCGTTTTTTAATGGACTCCCCTAGCCGAGACTCGCTGGCTTCTAAAACAGTTTGGGCCTTAGCGATAGTCTCTCCGGCTCTTAGGATGGTGGCCTGGCTCCCCTCAATCTCAAAGTCCACCATCTCCAGCCCCCTCAGAATTGACTCCAGGCCGGCCCGTAGCTCCGCCAGCTCCCGCGACCACCCTTCTTCCTGTCGCCTCAACTCCTCTTGACGAGTTGTTAGCTCTGCTCGTAGCCGTGCCATCTCAATCTCAGTGATCGCTTCCACATCCACTTGGCAAACTGTGTTCAGCGTTTGCACCTGTTCTTCTAAGGCTTCTAGGCAAGCCCGGTAAGGAGCTGCTCAGTCGCGACCCCGATCCTTTCAATATTGTCCAATTAACTGGACAACATTGGACGTCCAAGATTAAGAAAATCTCTTCCGTCCAGGATCATCCTGATACATCTCCTTAGTAGCTGCATAAAATCATTAATGTTGTGGTTGAAGAATTCCTCAAAAGGGTCCACAGTGTCCATATTTAGCACGGGCAGTACCAAGAAAGATGTAGCCGGAGGAGGAGTAGTTTCTGCAGGAGTTGATGAAGAAGCTCGCCCCTGTACCAGACTCATAACATGCGGAGCCAGTAAAGCCAATAGTGACTTGGCAGAACTGGGAACCCGAGGAGAAATATCATCGGCACTAGTAGGTCGAGCAACTCCGCCAGCAGGGGTAGATGTTGGAGTGTCTTCGTCGAAAACTCCTCCTGTAACAGAAGTAGCTTCAAACGAGAACTTCAAGTTGTCATCATCCCCTGTTGGCAAGCGAGCTGGAGCAGGAGGAGCCACCGGTCTCTCAACGGCCATTATTGTTGACGACGTTAGCACAGCAGGATGAGGAGTAGCAGGCACGCCAAGGATGATGGGGAAGGTATCCTCAGAGTGGACCGCTGGAGTTGGAGACGGTAGACTCGGAGATGGAGGAGCAGCCTTGGGCACGACAACATCAGTTTTATCATCACTCCCTAATTCATCAATGGGAGGAGTCGATGAAGGAACTGAGCATGGGACTGGAGTGAAGTAGTCTGCGTCAAACTCGTTCGCAGAACTACCCAATCCACCCACGGACCCAGTTGTGCCAGAGTAATCCACCAGTTCCTCAGACTCCCCCTGGTAGTTGAATGCATCGGCAAGTGGAGCTGACTACCTGCACCTCAAAAAAGCAAACAGAAAGTGTTACATATATATATAGAAAAAGAAAAGAAGTTAGAATATAAAATTTAAAAAGAAGAACCATACTAGGGGATACGAGTCTTGTAGTTGGACTTGTTGGAGGAGCTTTGGCTGACTCCAGAAGCACACCCATTTCACTACCCAGAGATAACGTCGTAGTGTGTTCAGCAAATTTCGTGGCCATCAGGGTCGTAGCCTCAGTAGCACTATAGTCCTCGGCATGCCTATTCTCTTCTGCCGACCCAGAAGGCAAAGTCAAAGCAAGCAAGTCAGTGGCAAACTTGACCGCTGCCTCTTTAGGGATCACCAGTGTTTCCCCGGCCGGCTTCCTTTTCTTCCGAGCTGGCTCACCCCTTACAAGCCCGCGGCGTTTTATTGTCGGACTCCGAGATCAAGTCACGACAGGTGGGGGAGCGCCACCAGCGTCGCCGTCATCATCAGCACCGTCATCTCCGTCAGAGTCACCTGCATCTGACGGATCAGCTGTTGTGTCTAGGAACTCGTCCATTCCCTTTACCCTCACTCTCTTGGCCCCTTTTAGACGAGAGTAGAAGGCCTCTATCTCCTTACAGTAACTGTGGTTGATAGAGAAATTGGGTACGTTGGCATTTGCAACGCTGTACTAGGTGCAGAAGCTCAAACTCATATTTAAGTCTGGCACCTTTTGGGGCAACGAGAATTCAGCTCCGGCTCCTCCAGTAACAAAATGGAACCAGCCTCGTGCTCCTGCATACAGGTTCCCTTCGTACGCTAGCCCCTTGTTCAGATTCCCTATATAGAGCTGAGAATATCTGAATTGACGAGCAAATCGGCTAGGAATATATAGCTCTATATAGCAGATGGTGTCTTGCCTGTACACCAAGTGTCCGGGGCGAATATTTAATAACCACCAGAAAGCCCCCGAAGATAAACTGGTAAAGTTGTTGGCTCCCAGAACATCTTTGAATTTAGACCCATACTCTCCTCTAGGGAAATCTGGGAAGCAGCGGAAGATCTCATAGTTCTGGTGATGGCGGAGTGTTTTTCGGATCACCAACATGTAATTACTCTTCCATACAGAGCGCTCGTACTTCTCCACGAAGAACGACTTGTCGATCGGGTTATAATCCACAGCACTCATCAAAGACGGGCAGTGCATGACTAGCCACGCCATTAAATATGTATAGGGAATCTCCACTTTGGGGTGCGGTGTCTTTACCGAAGCAGCTTCTTTTACTGCTTTACATTTTCCAGCTTTGCCCTTGTTCTTTCCGGCTAGCATGAAACTGTTGCAGAGGGCCCGGAGTCTGCTTTGGAGGTTACTAACCATTACTGGCAAGAGCCCGAATGGTCGTCCATAAGCCAATAGAATGGCTGGATAGACTACGTTTTTGGCGATAGCTTCCTTAGGTAGTGAAGGGACGACACACCTCTTCAGCCACAACATTAAAAAGCCAGCAAGGAGACCCTTCTCCGAAATAGGGGACTGGGCTTGATAATGAAAACTCTGGAAGACTGTATCTGGGCTGAATCCCCCTTCATTGCATTCAGTAATATAAGTCGTGGCTTCCAGTTTGGAGATACGCTCCTTTATTTTCTCAATGCTGATAGATGGGCATCCACGGACTATGGGGAGACTCTCCTTCAAGTTGATGAAGAGGTAGTCTGCCCATTTCTTATGGTCGATTCCTTGATTCCTTACCCCAGCCAGATCAGCACAAATGTGGTAGTGACACATCATCTCCCAATAGCTTTGGTAGATGTGCTCGTTCCCTGCTTTCAACATCTTCAGTTCCTCAGCGGTAGGGATATATTCCTCATAAGGGACTTCGCCCATTGATAACCCTGACACTTCAAACATCTCATGGAGAGCAAATCCTAACTCACCTACGAGAGTAAAGAAGGTGCCAGTTTCGGGGTTATACATCTCCAGCAGGCTGAAAAGGTGGTATGAGCTCTAAGGCAAGCCACATTGAACATTAATGGCTTTGTACAAACCAATTTCCTTCAGGATCTGCTCATGGGTGTCTAACACATACTTGACGAGCATGAACCACCACATGTTGCCCGATGAATGAATCCACCCGGGCATTCTGAAGTCTTTGGCAGGATACTGACCATTCTTGGCCAAGAACTCGCTAAGAAAAGTCTTAGCACGAGTCGGGACCTCGCCAACAGGGTGTTCCTTGGTGACTCTGTCTGGAAGAAGTCCAGTAATACATCTAGGGGGACCGTCTTGGAAAGCCCCATTTGCACCAAACTTGCCTATTGCAACCCCGTCATATTCACGAGTTAGCTCCCATTCTAACTCACGATGAGATGATAGCCTCTAGAAGATAAACCAGAGGGTAGCTACGCTCCATATCAGGAAGAAACATCAGCAAGTCGTCGTTCTGATAGAGCCATTTGCTCTCTTCTTCAAAAAGGATCTCATCGGAATGTTCTATAGCATCTCCAAAGAGGAACGCCGGTTTCTCCAACGCCTCTCGGTTCATGGCCTTGAAAGGAGCATCAGTAACGATCTCCCGTGCAGTAGCAGGACTGTATCTGATTAGTTTCTCCCTGCGCTCCCTCAAGCTCGGCTTGTATGCGGCGAAAATGGTGGTGAAACGAAACTGGGTGATTGAGTCTACACCCCCGCCATAGCCGAAGTGATTCCCTTGGGAGATCGGATCCACTGAGTAGCCAACTGCAAAAAAAGAATCAAAAGTTAGAAAAGTTTCTACAAATCAGAAAATTTTCTAAGTATAGAGACGCGGAGTTAAATGCAACTCCGCGCGAAGTTAAAAAAATAGCCTCGCGTTCTTGACAAAACGCGAGGATGACAACATAACTTCGCGTTTGGTTAATAAAACGCGAAGCTAAGGTCATAACTTCGCATATATATATATATATATATATATATATATATGCGAAGCTAAATTTGTAACCTCGCGTAAAAACGCAACAGTTAGCAAAAATAACTTCGTATTTAGAAACGCAAAGATAACGCGATAGCTTCGCATGGAGGAAGACCAGAGGTCTTCTCCTTCTTCTCCAAGCTATTCGGCCGGAGTACAGTGATTTCGCCAGCTAGAAAAGTGATTGGCCGATCAAAACCGAGCCAAATCACTCCAAAATTGTCATAAAATGCCCAAATTTCGGAGGTGCTTACCTCCGATTGGCGCAACGTGGGCTGGCTCGCCGCTACAGCCACTCCCTCGGCCGCTGCCGCCACTGCTTGCGTCGGCCACCAATGGTGAGGAGGCGCGTGAAGACACAATTTTTTTGGGTGCCATGGATGAGGAAATTCGGTCGAAAAGTGAAGAAATCGACAAGAAATCGCTAGAATTGCAAGGGATTTTGGTCGTCTGGATCGCCTGAGCTCTTAGAGTTCTTGAAATTTCGAATGAAGTGAGGAAGAAAATGTGTTAGAACTCTATTTAAATGAGAAAACCCGCCCCTTGGTATTCGGCGCGAGAATCGGAGCAATTACTAAGCAGTTACCCACTAAAACGCGAAGTTATTAGCTCCGCGCAAGTATACAAAACGCGAGGATAGCTTGGTATTTGAACTCCGCATTTCAGTTTGAAGATCCAAAATATTTCAAAATTTGCTAAATTCTAAGTCATTTTGAAAACTTTGGAGGGGGTTCTGTTGGTAGTGAAAATTTCCAAGAAAAATGGTGTTTTCCACAACAGAACGCGGAGCTAATAAATTAGCTCCGCGCCTGGCTATTTTAGCCCTACGTATGAGTAAATTGCGGAGCTAATCAATAGCTCCGCATTCTGGTTTCTTAGCTCCGCGTTTTGATGCAATTAACTCCGTGTGAGCAGATTTCATTAGAATTCCAAATTGAATATGATTGAGATTTTGGGCTTATCCAAATACCCAAATTAAGTCCAATCAGAACTCTTAATCAAGAGATTTAAATCAAAACTAAGATATTTGATTGGAATTCTTGATGAATACAAATTCTATTTAGATAGAAACTCTCATGTGGATCTAAGGCTATAAATACCCTCTTCAGGAAGCCTTAGGGGATCTTTTGGAAGTTTTGCATGAGAGCCTTGTACTAATCAAGACCAGAGAAGATCATCCAAAGTCGGCCGTCATCTTCAAGAGCAAGAAGACCATCATCGTCAGATCGTCCAAAGGAACTACTAGTTAGATCCCATCGCCACATAGATCCCACAATTCATTGTAAAAGAGAGCGATAAATATAAATCCTCTCGTTTGTTCTTTTCTTGTTCACTTTCATTGTAATTAACTTATTTCAATGAAAAGAAAGCAAATTTCTGCTATGAACACTAAAGTGACACCACCATAGATCATATAAATAGAGGTTTGTGTCTTTGGTTTGAGTATCCCAAAAATAATTAGTTATTATATAAAACTGTTTTAAGAAAACAGGTTTTATTTTGAAAAGTTTTCAAATCTGAAAAATTCCAAGTTGTATATTTGGAATTTTGGGAAAAATTCTCCTATTCTTGGGAAATTTCCAATTTGTCAGAGATCTTTGTAATTTAAAATTTTGGTGATAGTGGATTGATCGTTGGCGCCCGAGGACGTAGATAACATTTACCGAATCTCGTTAAATTTTGTGTCTTCTCTTATTTTGCATTAGTTCTTGTGTGGCACTATTTTGGGTGCCTATTTATATGGGTAAGATATCTGTTTTTTGCAACAAGTAATATCAGAGCCAAATTATTGAAAAAATGCAGTAGGTTCTTCGTTTACACCAGCTAAGATTACTATGACTAATGCAAAGTTCGAAGTTGAGAAGTTTGATAGCTGCAACAACTTCGGTATGTGGCAATGCAAAGTCTTGAATATTCTTTATTAGTAAGGTTAGATATGCTCTGGAACAGAAGTATCCTTTATGAGAGAGAGACGTCTGCAAGTAAGATGTAGAATGAGCTGGAGAAGAAGTTTATTAAAAAAAGCAGTGAGAATCGACTCTATTTGAAGAAAAAATTGTTCTGCTTCCAGTATCAACCAGGTACATCTATCAACGATCACATTACTACTTTTAATAAATTAATAGCAGATTTGTTAAATTTGGATGTGACTGTTAAGGTTAAAAATCAGGC
The DNA here is from genome assembly GCA_036321105.1 of Dracaena cambodiana. Taxonomy (NCBI): domain Eukaryota; kingdom Viridiplantae; phylum Streptophyta; class Magnoliopsida; order Asparagales; family Asparagaceae; genus Dracaena; species Dracaena cambodiana. The sequence continues at coordinate 16,527,424 of JAYEPQ010000015.1, forward strand.
TTTATTATTGTTGGCTTATCTTCCTGATGAGTATGATCATCTTGTCACTACTCTCCTTCTTGGTAGGGATAAGGTGATTTTTGATGAGATATACAATACATTGTATAATTCTGAGATCAGAAAGAAAGATCAAAAAGATCATGGGTATAATACAGCTGAGGCGTATGCTGCCAGCACTACAAGAAAAGTGAGTATTTTGCAATGGTTATCGTACAACAGTTTTAAAACAATTGTAATATAATATATTTAGTAATGCTTAAATTAACCGTTACAATAGATCTTTATTTTGCAATGGTTAATATGTAACTCTTTTTAAACCATTTCGATATATTATATTTTACAATGTTTTTTAAAAATGTTGCAAGAAATAGCGTATTTGTCACGTTTATATTGCAATGCTTATTTAGTTCTTACTAAATGATTATTTTGTAACGGTTTAAATAATTGTTACAAGAAAAAAGGGTATTTTGTAATGGTTTTTTTGCAACAGTTTTAAAACTATTGTAATATAATATATTTAGTAATGCTTAAATTAACCGTTACAATAGATCTTTATTTTGCAATGGTTACTATGTAACTCTTCTTAAATCGTTTTGATATATTATATTTTACAATGTTTTTTAGAAAATGTTGCAAAAGATAGCTTATTTGTCACATTTTATGTTGCAATGCCTATTTAGTTGTTACTAAATGATTATTTTGTAACGGCTTAAACAATTGTTACAAAGTAACATTTTTTGTGACTATTTTGATGCAATATTTTAAGAATCGTTTCTAAATATTAAAATTTAATGATGGTTAGCATAACTGTAACAATAAATTCAATCATTTGCAACGTTTTATATTCAACGGTTAAAAAAAGTGTTGCTAAATAAAATATTCGGAAATAATTTGATTATCCAAAATAAAAAAATATTTTATTAATTAATCATATATATATAATTTTTGTATAGTGAAGTTTAATTTAGAATCATATATAGCTAGAATAACATGTAGTGATATTTACTTTAACTTTACATATACGTAAAATTTAGTCATTACCTTATCCATTTAACCATATAATTAGAAATTAAAAAATTCAGAAATAAAATATATTTAACAAAAATTATTCCTTTATTTTGTATTTTTTTCAATTTATTATTTTTCTTGTGCACCAATTTTAAAAGAGAAAAAATTGATATATTGATGTTAGATAATTTATCGAAAGTATAAATATTATATTTTTTTAAACTAATTAAGATTTTTAATTAGGATATTTCTCACGAACTGAGAATGTACTATTTGTGCATAAAATATATCTAATTCACATTAATAATATCACAACTCTAATTAAAATTATGATCTCATATATGTGGTTGAATATAAGAATTTACTCGGTTTCAAACATAGAGTATGAAGTATTTATTCCAGATACTTTTTAATCTCTAGGAATTTTCGCTCAATATTAAACAAAAGTTCCTCAACGTCTTCAAGATGAAGTATAAATATATATGTTTATATATATATATATATATATATATATATATATATATATATATATATATATATATATATATATATATATATATATATATATATATATATATATATATATATATATATATATATATATATATATATATATATATATATATATATATATATATATATATATATATATATATATATATATATATATATATATATATATATATATAATATATATATATATATATATATATATAATTTTATTTTAATTAGATCTAGGTTTCAATTCTACAAATATGTTATATATGTTTTAGAAATATATAATATATAATAGTAATTTTGTTTCTTAAGAAATATTTTTAAACATAAATAACTTAACTTTCTATGTAATCTAATTAACTTATATTTTTACATGAGATATTAATTTTTAAAAAAATAAACTTTTAATATTATTTAAAATTAAAAAAATTATTCATAATAAATACCTAGGGTTTATCTCCTCACGACGTTTCCTCTCCCAATATACCATGTTTCCCGTTCTCTCGCTCTCGTAACCGAACTTCTCTCTCTCTCTCTCTCTCTCTCTCTCTCTCTCTCTCATAAACTTCTCTCATTATCCATTTCGTTCCCAAATAAACCGACCGACCGCTGCGACACTCCTCTGCGCCGCTCCGTCGCATCGCTCCGCCTCCGATCTGCCTCTGCTCCACCCTGCCTCCTCTCCGTCTCCGCCCCGCCTCCGCTCCGTGTCCGCCCTGCCTCCGCTCCGTCTCCACTCCGCCCAGCCTTCGCTCCGCCTCCACTCCAAATCCGCTCTGCATCCGTTCAAATCCACTCCACCCCCGCCTCCGCTCCACCCCCGTCTCCACTCCAGTCTGCCCCGCCTCTGCTCCACCTCTGCACCGCTCCGCTCCGCCTCCAACCCGCCTCCGCTCATCTGAACGCCGACTGCATAGCGGTCCAACCTCTGCAATGTGCACACACCGAATCTCCCAAACTCCTCCACTCCGCTGCGCCTCCGCTCCGCTTCTCCTCCACACTACTGAATGCCAAACGCCTCGCAGTCCACCTCTACAGCACACACACCGAATCTCCGATATCATCCACTCCACCGCTCTGCTCTGCCTCCGCCACTGAACACCGAAAATTGTGAACATTCCACCTCTGCAATACTGCAACACACAAGGCAACACAAATTAAAGGATTAACACATTTAATTTTAAAAAAAATAACTATTTTATATTTTAATTACATATTTAATTTGTAGAGGTGAAAATAAAAAAAAGTAAATAAAAATACATTATTCGAATGTGGTAATCTAGTAGTAGATAAAACTTAAGTAGTTAATCATAAGAATGTGACTTAATCATGAAACGGAACTGAATTTTAAATTTGGAAAGAGCCCATGGGTTGTTGATTATAATATTAGTGGTTGAAATTAAAGATAAAGCTTTTGTCAAAATTATTGATACTTATTTAATCGAAATCATTATGTTGAGTTGCTGTAAAGAGATAGCATTGAGGTTTCATTAGTTCAATGAGTTGGGTACAAGCATTTGGATTCTGATTGTGTGTATGCGCATGCCGGCATGGGGCAGGTATGCATGCGTTCATGTTGTAATTGAAGAGTTAAATATGTGTACTGCATTGTTAATTCTGAAAAACAGTTGATATTTTATAAATGTTAGTTTACGTCTAGTTTTTTACTAAAACAATGTAAACCAATTAAACAACAAGATGACAATTAAATATGTCTTCTTTATCATTTATTTATCACTATAATCTCTTTGAGTGTCTGCATGTATATATTAGTAGTGAATTGTGTTTCTTTTTTATTAAAAAAATCTCATTTATAGGTTACAGTTACAGAAATGATGAATTTTAAATAGGATGCAATATAAAGTATTATGATAAAATTTCTTCTTGAGAAGGTATTGCTTTTATTACATTGAGCAAGGGTATGATACTTTAAAATGTGGAAATTGCACTTTAATATTAATTATACATTTTTGTGGTTGTCCTAAGTGAAATGTGACCCTCTTTTTTTGGTACTAGAAGTAGGTTTTTGTTTTGGGAATTCCACTTGACTGTTTTGTGGACATATCTTCTTCCACTTGATTTTTTTTGGGGATTCCACTTGAATTTGTTAATTTTTTTTTTCCAACCCAAATTAAATAATTTTAAGATTTTGAAGGAGATCAAAAGTATCCTAAAGGATACTAGATACAAGTATAGTATTCATGGGATTTGGAAAGTCTTTGCAATTGCAGGGAAATTCTCCTGATCAAGAAAAAATATTAAATATTAAATATTAGTTGATAAAAACCTTACTTTTGCCTTGGACTTAGGCAATCAGTAGTATATTTGATTAATTAGACATAATCTTTATCAATGCTTAAATTAGACATAACCTTGAAATCATAAAAACTTGTTCATAATAATTATCAATGCTTAATTAGAAATAATATTAGTAAGTCTTCATTGATGCTTAATTAGACATAATATTGAAGCCATAGAAACTTGTTCATGTAAGGGTCGGGAAACATGAAAGGTGACCCTTTTGTTTTGGGAGAGAAAAAGATAAGAAGAAATATCTTTCATTTTCCTTTTTTTTCCACAACTCATTAAAAATTATAAAAAAATTAAGTATTTTTACATCACAATGTAATAAGTTTTTTTTATTGTATCACTTTGTCCTACTTAATGTAATCACTGATATATTTTTAACTTTCATTATTTTTAATTTACAGATAAAAGTCTAATAAGAAATGGACAAAAATTGGATGCATTGTGATAGAAACACCCAAAAAGTGCCTTTCAGATACTCAAACAATATACATCTACTGTCGCAGATAATTCTGAACAGATTGGTTATTTTTATGACTCTCAATTTCATTTATTATAAATGCAAGTTATTAATTCTGGAATTTAGTTTTTTTATGAATTCATATAGTATGTGTGTATATAGTTTCAAGTTTTATGATTCTAATTATTCTTATAAATTTGTTTTGTAGGTGGGCCAAGATGATGATAATCCTAATATAGAAAGAGGCAAAGATACTAACGGCATGAAAAGGGAAAATGCATGAAGTTTTTATTTAAATTCATCTCGTAAAACTTATTAAGTATATTTTGTTATTATTGTTAGAAAATCTATAGTTATGATTTTGAGTTCAATTTGTAGTTTTTGATTTAGAATAATAGTTTGTACTTAATTATTTTGAACGTTATTATATATATTATGATCGTTAATCAAGAGGCAGATCCTAATCAAGAGGCAGACCTAATAAAAATGAATGTGTTTTTTGTCATAAGAAAGAGTATTGGAAGAAAGATTGTCCAAAGTTGAAGAAAAAAGATAAGGGTAAGGCTGATCCTGATGTATGTGTAGCCAAGTGTAAAGATGACGATTCAGATTTTGTATTAGTTGGTCTAGCTTTAGTTTCTTATTCTGATGAGTAGATTTTGGATTCTGGATGCACCTATCATATGTGTTCTCATAAGGAGTGGTTCTTCAATTTTGAAGAGTTTGATGGAGGAGTTGTTTTTATGGGCAACGACGGCTCTTGTAAGACAACTGGGATAGGCTCAATACGTTTAAAGAATCATGATGGATCAACAAGAGTTTTGATAGATGTTCGGTATGTACCGGATTTGAAGAAGAATCTCATCTCTTTAGGAGAGTTAGAAGCAAAAGGTTTCGCTATATCTATCCGAGATGGAGTTCTCAGAGTCACTTCAGGCACACTTGTGGTGATGAAAGGTACGAGGAAGAATAACTTATACTACTTTTAGTGTAGTACAGTTATTGGATTAGTAGCTATAGTCTCTGAAGAGGATACAGATGCAGAAAACAACTATGTTGTGGCACATACGATTTGGTCATGCAGGTATGTGAGTTTTGCAGAATTTAGTGAAGAAAGGCTTACTAAAAGGTGCAAAAACCTGTAAATTAGATTTTTGTCAGCAATGTGTCATGGGAAAAAAGACAAGAGTAAAGTTTGGCACTGCTATCCATAATACTGAAGGAATTTTGGACTATATTCACTTTGATATTTGGGGTCCTACTAGAACACCTTCTTTGGGAGGTATGCATTACTTTATTACTTTTATTGATGATTATTCTAGAAGAGTTTGGGTGTATCTGATGAAAAGTAAAGATGAAGTGTTAAAAAATTTTCTGAAATGGAAAAAGATGATTGAGACTCAGACAGGCAGAAAGATAAAGAAGCTTAGATCAGATAACGAAGGTGAGTATAAAAGTGATCCGTTTCTGAAAGTTTGCCAAGATGAAGGTATTGTTCGACACTTCACCAACACAGATTCACCACAGCAAAATGGGGTAGCAGAACGCATGAACAGGGCATTGCTAGAGAAGGTTCGATGTATGTTGCTTAATGCTAAGTTAAGCAAGGGATTTTGGGCTAAGGCAGTGACTTATGCATGTCATCTCATTAATCGATTACCATCAGCTGTGATTGAAGGCAAGACACCGATTGAGATATGATCTGGAAAACCTTCTTATGATTATGATTCTTTACATATGTTTGGCTCAACTGCTTATTATCATGTAAAAGAGTCTAAGTTAGATCCAAGAGCCAAGAATGCATTATTCATGGGAATAAGCTCGGGTGTGAAAGGATATCGCTTTTGGTGTCCAAATTCGAAGAAAATCATTTTTAGCGGGGATGTTACCTTTGATGAATCTGCCATGTTGAAAAGGGTAGCACTTAGTAATTCTGAAAAAGAGAAGAATACCAGTAATGTTCAGCAACAGGTGGAGAGTGCTCCACAACAGGTGGAGTTTGAAAAAATCAGAGTTGACCCAGTTTATAACGACAGTCCAGTGACAGAAAAGGATGTTGAAGAAAAAGAGAAAGAGGTTTAACCCAAGAACCTCCACAGCAACCAAGCTCAATTGCATACGACAGGCCACGTCAAAAAAAAAACCTGCTTGTTTCCTTGATACAGTAGTGGCCTATGCACTTCTAGTTGTAGATGATATTCCTTTCACATATAGAGAAGCAATTAGAAGTTCAGAAGATAAGAAGTGGAGGAGAGCAATGGATGAAGAGATCAGTCTCTTCAGAAGAATCAAACTTGTGAGTTAGCTCAACTACCTAAAGATAAGAAGGCAATTGAGTGTAAATGGGTATTTACAAAGAAAGAAGGATTTCCTGACAAAAATGATGTCCGCTACGATGCAAGATTAGTAGCGAAAGACTATGCTCAGAAGGAAGGAGTTGATTATAATGAGGTATTTTCTCCAGTCGTTAAATATTCTTCCATTCGGATTATGTTAGTTTTAGTGGCACAGTTTGATTTGGAACTAGTTCAATTTGATGTGAAAATTGCGTTTTACACGGTGATTTGGAAGAGGAAATCTATATGACTCAGCCAGATGGATTCAAGGTTGCTGGAAAAGAACATTAGCAAGCTGTGAAATGGATTTTACGATATCTTCTGAACACCGTAAATATTAGTTTGGTATTTAAGCGTGATGATACTCTTGGTCAGTGTGTGGTTGGATATGTTGATTCTGATTATGTAGGTGATTTGGATAAATGTTGATCAACTACTAGTTATGTATTTACTCTTACTAAAGCACCAGTGAGTTAGAGGTTTACTTTGTAGTCTATGGTTGCTCTGTCTATAACAGAAGCAAAATATATGGCAGTTAAGAGACTGTGAAGGAGCTAATTTGGCTACAGTGGTTGCTTGAAAATTTGGGAATTATTTAGAAACATGTTACTGTATATTGTGACAGCCAGAGTGCAATTCACTTGGCAAACAACCAAATCTATCATGCACGGACAAAGCATATCGACGTCAGGTATCATTTTATGCGGGAAATTATTAAAAATGAAAAGATACTACTTCATAAAATTGGAACTGTAGATAATCTCGCTGATATGATGACCAAGGTGGTGATTTCGACCAAATTCAAGTATTGTTTGGATTTGATTAATATTTTGGTAGTTTGAAAATCTTAATTTGGAGACGCTGACGATGTGGGCCTTACTCGCCAAGGTGGAGATTGTTGAATTTTGGGTGTGGCTCTTTTAGTCACACATTGGCTGGGCGCTAAAGAGACACCACCCATTGGTCCTATGGCTGGACGCTAAAGAGACACTACTCATTGGTCCTATAAATAGGACTTATGTTTTTGGTTTTAAGTATCCTAAAAATAATTAGTTATTATATAAAATTGTTCTGAGAAAACTTGTTTTATTTTGGAAAGTTTTCAAATCTGAAAAATTCTAAGTTGTAATTTTGGATTTTTGGATTTTGGAAAAAATTATCTTATTATTGGGAAACTTTCCAATTTGTGAGAGATCTTTATAATTTGAAATTTTGGTGATACTGGATTGATCGTTGGCACCCGAGGACGTAGGTAACATTTACCGAATCTCGTTAAATTTTGTGTTTTTTCTTATTTTGCATTAGTTCTTATGTGGTACTATTTTGGGTGTCTATTTGTATAGGTAATATATCTGTTTTTTGCAATAAAAAGCGTGGATCAGTAATTACTCTCCAGGTGCTACCATCTGCTGCCTCTAGAAACTTTTTCTAGTTTCTTCCGAACTCAGAATATCAAGCTCCTGACTGAACAAAAGTTTATAAAATGCCATCAACAGTGGCAAATCGAGAAGCCAGCTATCTTGAAGAGCTTTAACCATCACCCGACAAAGCAGACAGAAATATTCAATAACTTCGTAAAGTTGGTTTCCTTCAGATACTTCTGTGCAAGGAGGCCATGGGTCGGGAGCTGATCGTAGTCACGAGCTTCGCCGTTGTAGCCTCGAAGTTGAAGTCATCCTCCGATTCAGATCCGGCAACAGAGTCGGATGCGAGTTTAGAAGGGCGGAGGCAGCAGCGGACGGCTGGGGCTTCTTGTTATCAGATCCTTGGATTCTTCCTCATCTTCATCGCCTTTGTTCCTGGTTGGCGTTTGATGCTCGGGCTGACACCAGGAGAGGGTGTGAGATTCTGCGGACTGAGGCGGCCTGTGTTTGACAACAAAGGATTATTTGAAGCATAAGCAAGCCACCTCGGGCCAACAGCCATTGGACCGTAACCAATATTAACCCAAACAGCTCCTTGCAAAGTATATGTCAGCACACTGAACTTATTCTCTAGATTAATTGCATCAAAGCAGTAAATTTGAGCAGCAAAAGCCACACCAACTATGCGAGAACTGCATCTGACCATATATACGACAAAGCAAAATCTGAGAACATAAACACGACTATGAGACTTTGGCGAGGAGAATCGAACGACTGTTGGAGTGGTCATGCAGTTTTCAGTTTGAAGTTCACTATTTTTTCACTGATCAGTGCCCTTAGATGGCCCACCTTGGACCATACCCGAGCCATTGGTTTCATCACCAGCAACAACCAACAGCAAAGGATGTGATGCCCTAAATCCTTCGCTTGCCTCTGACTTAGCTGGAGTAGATTGCATTTGTAAATATGTAACTGGACCATCACGCTTTGAGACAACTTCACACTCATTAGACACATCCTTAACATCAAGTACTTGGAACTCATTTACGTAACCAAGCAATAGAACATGCCTACATGAAGATGGACCAAGCTCTAACTATCAAAACCAGCCCATAATACCTGGTCTCTCTCGGCCTTTGCCGGGAGGGCGATTGACGTGGTGACCCGGTCCCTGCCAATCGGATCGTGCGGGCGACCGAGCCGGCGTTTGACGAGATGGTCCTCAAGCACGACAAGATGATCCTGAACGAGGTCGGCAGCAGCCATCCACCAGCGTCCTCATCTCGCTTCTCCGTCAACTTCGCTTTCTTCTTCAAAGCTGACTCATTGGCCAGCACCTTGATATCCTCACGCCCATCCGACCAGGCACAGCAAGAAGAGCTTTAAAGGGAATGCAGCCTCTGTTTACACAGATTCGTCTAATAACATCACCCTCATGATGGCAGTTTTCAAGCCACTCTCGACTGCACGACGAGCAGCACCGTGCCGGCCGACTAAAGCCTCCTCTGGCTCTTGTTAGCCTTCTCGCTGGCTGCAAACGGGTCCTTCTCCTCCTGTGCTGCCGTGGCAGGCTTCTCCGCTGCCCCCAGTTGCTCCTCGGGAGGAGGCGGTGCGATCTTCTCGGCAAACGCGTCGCCAGGGTTTAGGGTTTCGCTCGGCAGCTCAAACGAGGCGCTGGCGAAGGATTTAAGCGTGGAGTGCCTCTCAGCACACTGCCCCTCGGCGGGGCCGGACCAGTTGCCAGCACTGCAGACTTGTTCTCAGCGTCGATGGCTGTGTGAACCATCTTTGCAATGGAGTCGCCATGGATGGAGGAAAGGATGGTCGTGTTGATCCCATGCACCTAAGTTGTGAGACACACTAATACATTACCTTAGCTGTCTTCTATGTTCCACATGAATAGATTGCCCTCATCAATTTATCATGCTTCTTCAACGGCCACCAAAGAATGCATTTAATTTGGGATGTATGATCGGTTCAAGGGCATTTGTTTGAACAAAGGGTCCAGGGATCGCTGCTCTATGTGTCTCACCGGATGTATAAGTAGAAAGTATCCTCCCTGCATGTTTGCTTTCCCATCGGATGTTTATATATATATATATATATATATATATATAGAGAGAGAGAGAGAGAGAGGGAACGGGAAATACACCGGCGGTGAAGGTAGTTCCTTCACCGCCGCTTAGGTGGCCCAATAAAATTATTACACGTGGCGCCATTCAAGATAACAAATAAATGAATTTTCTTAATCGCCCTTTGAGTGGTGCTACATGCAACAATTTTATTGGACCACCTAAGCGGCAGTGAAGGAACTCCCTTCACCGCAGATGTATTTCCCGTTTACTCATATAGAGAAAACAGGAAATACACCGGCGGTGAAGGTAGTTCCTTCACCGCCGCTTAGGTGGCCCAATAAAATTATTACACGTGGCGCCATTTAAAGTAACAAATAAATGAATTTCCTTAATCGCCCTTTGAGTGGTGCCACATGTAATAATTTTATTGGGCCACCTAAGCGGCGGTGAAGAAACTCTCTTCACTGCCGGTGTATTTCCCGTTTACTCATATAGAGGAAACGGGAAATACACCGGCGATGAAGGTAGTTCCTTCACCGCCGCTTAGGTAGCCCAATAAAATTATTACACGTGGTACCATTTAAGGTAACAAATAAATGAATTTCCTTAATCGCCCTTTGAGTGGTGCCACATGTAATAATTTTATTGGGCCATCTAAGCGGCGGTGAACAAACTCCCTTCACCGCCGATGTATTTCCCATTTACTCATATAGAGGAAACGGGAAATACACCGGCGATGAAGGTAGTTCCTTCACCGCCGCTTAGGTGGCCCAATAAAATTATTACACGTGGCGCCATTCAAAGTAACAAATAAATAAATTTGCTTAATCGCCCTTTGAGTGGTGCTACATGTAATAATTTTATTGGGCCACCTAAGCGGCGGTGAAGGAACTCCCTTCACAGCCGGTGTATTTCCCGTTTACTCAATATGAGTAAACGGGAAATACACCGGCGGTGAAGGGAGTTCCTTCACAACCGCTTAGGTGGCCCAATAAAATTATTACACGTGGCGCCATTCAAGATAACAAATAAATGAATTTTCTTAATCGCCCTTTGAGTGGTGCCACATGTAATAATTATATATATATATATATATATATATATATATATATATATATATATATATATATATATATATATATATATATATATATATATATATATATATATATATATATATATATATATATATATATATATATATATATATATATATATATAATTTCATTTTTATTGTATTAAAAATTCAATGGTCAATATTCGTGCTCCCATCTTAAGTGACAGATTGCACCATAACCTTTTGATATAAAAGGATTTCCCACTTTAGTTGCCATCTTATTTTCTCAAAAGTTTTCCTGCTTTTTTATTACATTAATTGAATTATAATAAATTGATTACAACCAAAAGAAAGAAAAATAAAGAGAAAATTTACATAAAGGAGGGACCGATCACCCTCTTTTACAAAAGTGTGGGTTTTTCGTGTGATAATGAGGCATTACCAGAGGCTTTGTTGATGATCAAACAATTGAAGATAGGAGAGAAAGCAGCTGCCACTTGATTTCTTGAATGTGCCCATAAGCACGTAAAATTGACCGAATAACTAGTAAGCTCTGCTTATACATACTGGAGAGCATTTCAAATGATTTTGGGTATTCCCAAATATCTCTTCAAAAGTATCTGTTGGTGGTTACTTATAGGCCTATGGTGGTTACTCAACCTATCTTGTAGATGAGGATAGAAATCCCACTTTTCCTTTAAGTTTAAACTCTAGCTCATTGTATATGGTCTTAATTTGATCAAGAATCTAGTTAATTGATAGAATCTCCTTGTGATTTCCAATTCAAATATTTGATTAGATTTAATTTTGATTTAATTGGATTCGAAATCTCACTCTAGATGTGTTTGGATTTGACTCATATTTAGATCAAAAAACCAATTAGAGATTTCATTGAGATTCTCCAAGATTTCAATAGACGTGAAGATTCTCCCTAGCAATTTTTTTCGTCAATGGTAATAAAACTATGGAACATCTAATTAATTGACAGAACTACTAAGAGTTAGCTCCGGCTTAGGTATGGACTTTACAAAAATAATAGAGGATGGGTTCTTTTTATTGTACAATGAACATGGCATTGGTAGAGTCTCCTATTATTTGATTGTTTAGCGAATTTGAGTGAATCGGTACATGTAATGCTGGTATCTTGATAAGTTTCTTAATTAAAACATCTTCGCCAGTAGATGTATCATTAGAACTAGACAAGACATACTCGAAGGTAGGATTTTCTAAATACTTATTCTCATTTGTCATTAGCATCTAGGCTGATATTTGCATCATTAATTTCGATTATAAGAGGATCTAACTCAATAGAAGCCTTCTTTGAGCTGTCATCTGGCTCCGAATCAGCTTCATTGTTGTCATTGGCTTCATCCTCTTGTTCATCCCAATAAAGAATTGCAACGCTAAACTAGTTCTTTATCTGCTTGAAAGGCTGCTTTTTGGCATGGACTGTTGAACTTACAATAAATTATAGGAAGTGTGGAAGGGACGATGAGATTGGAATGGATCTATGGTCATCCCAATAGTAAATTATAGGAAGTGCCTAAATTTATAACATGGTAGGTCATCTCCATCACAAGATTGCCAATTTGGCATTTAAGGCAGATCTTTTCCATGGGCCAACTGCATTGTGCATCGAACCCATAGATTGTGTTGGTCGTGGCAGCTAGTCTAAAGATTAGGATGCAGAGAAATTGTATCAGGTGAGTTGGCATGATGTTTAGAGCCGAGTAAGGGTCAATTAGTATTCTTTCTATCTTTGTCGACCCAATATACTCTATATAGTAGAGTGGTTGATCATGATTGAAGTTCTTGACCAATATATCAAGAGTGAAGGTTATGTTTGGAAAAGAAGAGACATGGTGGCAGTGGCAGTGTTGGCTCCTCTTTGATTGGTGGTAGAACTTGGACAAGAAACGACTCAGAATTGGCTAAGACTTCTCTGAGTGCATCTCTAGTTTCCTTTGAGAGGCACAACAATTTATTCATGGTGATGCACGCTGGAATATTTGCCAATTGTGCCAGAATGTTAAACTTAAGAGTAGTGAGGTCTTTAGCTGCTCAATTTTGTAGTGATTTGTCAAACCTAATTTTTTTTGGGTTTATTTTTATCCAAAAGAGGTTTAGGTACTATGAGGAGAGCGAAGGATCCTTAGAAGGATTAGGTTGCTGGTTGATAAGGTTTGTCATATCATATTGTTTGAGGTACGACTTTTCCAATCGAGTACTCCCGGTCGGAGTTGGATCTGTCATCAACATAATTTGTTCTTCTTCTGAATCAATGAGCAAACTAGGTAGAATTGTTGTTGGCGTCTTCTACAAGCGATATGATATGACATTTAGGTTTTTCATCTTTTGCTTCTTTTGGAGACGATTATGGTCCATTATTCATCCTTGAAAAGGTCATGATGGATCCACATCAAGCTTCCTTGTCCAGCAAAGATAGGTGTTAAGTTCGAGGCATGGCGATGGTGTGGGTTTGTATTGACTATCCGCATCACTACATTGGGAACCATCACCTCATTGGGGACTTTCATGTCAGGCAGCTTCTTTCAAAACTATAGTGATATCATGTTCGTAGCAACTTTCCTCTTCTCCTTGCTCAGGTAGATTACATCTGCATCAACCAGTGCTTGGATTTTGTCTTTGAGAATAAAATAATCCTTTGTAAGATGGCTAACTATTATATGGTAGTGACAATATTTGAAGTCTTTTGTGCACCCATCTCTTCTGGCCTCTTAAACTTAGATAACTCAATCTTGTTATTATTGACTAACATGTTAAATATTTTGAGTACCTGATCATCCTTGAACAAGTACTTCCTCTGTGCTCATTGAGACAAGGAGGTGTTCTAACGGGACGGTGGATTTCTTTTGGGCTCAGCCAGTGTATTGATAAGTGTCATATATTACATATTTATAACCCTCATATTATCTGTGATTATATATAAGTGATGCCACTCAGGTATTTTTAGTATTTTTTTCAGGTTAAACATATTTCTATAAGGATATGGTACAAAATTAGAGAAAAATTAGAAAAACCGAGTCTAGGAAGAGGTGAAGAGATCAAAGCTACAGAAACACAAAGCTACAAGCAACAAAAGCTGAATCCAGTTAGGAAAAATAAAAGACCAGAGCATGAAGATTAAAGTCAAGAAGCCACTATCCAATTCACCATGCTTTTGCCACCAATAGGCAGCAATAGCTGCCATTTGGTGGCAGAAGTGGGCCCCCAAGTATTGATCTTTCTTCTGCTAACTCATATGAGGATTAGGACTTCTATGAAAAAATTAAGCTCTGCTATTTAGTGGTCAATGTTGTTATTTAGCGATAAGACTTTTGATTCTGTAATTAGAATTTTTGTGAGAGTTTTGTTATAATTTCATAGTTGTTCAGTTGTAATGGATTAAGGTTTGGTAGTCCGAGACCTATTTATTGACCGTATTCATGTAAATTAGGGTATCTTATGCTATTTTTGGAGGTTAATGAAATTAGGAGATAAACCCTAGGAGCGACGACCACAATATTGAAGTTTCAAAAGTGATTCTTTTTGTTCATCGCGTTTTTACTAGGTAATATAATTTATTTGCTTAGCTCTCTAGTATAGATCTTTAATTGCTTACTAGGAAAATTAGAATTTTTATTAGTTTTCATGAATAAAAATAGAATCTTATTAGTTAGGATTATGCGTAGCTAATTTACTTTAATTATAGGGTGTAAATGAAACTAGAGATCAACCATATTATTTATTTTATTTGTCTTCCTCCTAAAATAAATAAAAAATATATGATTTTTCTATAAAAAAATTAAAATACAATAACTCGTAGATAAATACTTTGATAGGTTATACTTAAGTATTTTGATAGCCTGTACTTAGTTAGGGTTTGGGGTTATTGATTGTAACGCCCCGTTTTTCAGCTGCTTCCCAAAACGGAGAACGCTACTCTAAAACTTGTACTAGACTACCCAACAATCACAGGATCTTGGAATAACAGTAACTACTACCACAATCAGATGAGTAAATAACATACTAAATTGAAAGGATTTCGTATATACAAAGAGTTTATTACATAAGATGACACATTACTTTAAATATGAACACAAAAGAATAAAAAAGAAACGCAGTACCCAGACAAAAGGAAATATAAACAAAATGTATACAAAGTTCTCTGGGGGGTACTTTGCTTGCTTATTGTCGCTCAATCTGCCCAATGAAGTACAGGTCTTCAGTCGGGGCTGGATCCCCTTCTTCACCTTCCAAATCTGACTTCAAAATCCAGGAGATTAAACCCAGCAAGTAACACTTTTAAAAAGAGAAAATATATACATAGTATAGGAATATCAGTGTGCGTGAGCATGTTTATGTAAGTGTTGTTTGTGTACATATAAATTAAACATGAAAGCAAGTATAAATAAATGTATAAATAACTAAACAAACATGACAATAATTGCTCTATCTATTTAATCCTATATTCTATTGGTCTCAGTCACTGTCTAATTTAATTGTAGAAACTGTATTAATGGATAAGATAGCGTTATTCTCCATTGTGTATAAGTGCTCGTGCATACCTGGGACCCGACCTCAATGCTCATGGCGTTGAACCATGACATGCCATTAGACACAACAATCAATTTTCATACTATTTTATAGTAGTGGACGTACCACTCTGGATAATAATTATTAATTGGTGATCCAGTAATCACCTAGACCGCTGCAGTAAAAGATCTCGGCCCTAATATTACAATCATTTCTTATACGACATGTCTCTTATCTATCATATAGTTTCTTCCACCTCCGTGTTCTTAATACATTATACACATGAAAAATTTATTTTACATTTATTGTTTATTTTCCTTTACCTTCTTTAATAATATATATATATATATATATATATATATATATATATATATATACATATATATATATATATATATATTCATGATAATATGCTTGCATTTTCATAACTGCACATGACTTGTATCATAGCACATGATTTGTAATATCAAAACACATGACTTGGAGCACGACGAATTAGATATCTGTGTCATCTTAAAAATTTTAGGGCACAATTATATCACAAAATAATTTATCAAAATTGATTAAATTTTTTGATCTAGTTCTCAATACCAATCAATGCCCAATTTGCCACTTATTCATCTATCTATTTATTTATTATTATTATTAGTAGTAGTATTACACTTTATTTCTATCCATCAATTATTTCCAATTAAGATCCAAGTCCAATCTATCAATCATTTAATCCATCAAATCCAAACCCATTAAATTTTCATTTAATTATATTTTTATTTTTATTTTTATTTTTCTTTTCTGTCTAACTCAGGCCTACGACCATTGCTATTATTTTTCTCTTTTACTGGGCTGGGATGGCCTAGCCTCTTTTCTTTTTCTATTTCATTTTATTTTATTTTATTTTTTTTCACTTCCCAGCCCAAGCCCAAAGCCCAATTAACTTTTTTCTTTTCATTTTTCTTTTTCCTTTCCGGCCCAATCCACCAAAACCCCCACCTTTCTAATTTTAATTCTCTCTCTCTCTCTCTCTCTCTCTCTCTCCCCCCTCTCCCTCTCTCTCTTCTCTCCTTCTTTCTCTTCTTCTTCTTCTTCTTTCCTCCTTTTTTTCTTTGATTTTTATTTTATTTTATTTTTACCTATTTACATAAATTATTATAAGAAAACGTGATTATGAATATGAACACCCTCATACCAAAAATAAATTTCTACCCAAAACCTAAACTTAATTTAACAAAATGGCAAGCATTTAATTATTTCTACAATAATATAATCAACACAAAAAAATATACAATTAAAAAGAAATAATAAAAAAAAGTAGCGTGTTACTTAATTTGGGTTCTCTTTAACTTTCATCTATCTCTTAAATCCCCTTTTCCTTTCTCCTTCTCCTTCTTTCTTTTTTTTTCTTTTTTTCTTTTCGGTTGATGCAGGCGAGAGAGGGAGTGAGAAAGGGAGTGACAGGGAGAGAAGAGAGCAGTGAGAGGGAGAGTGTGGGGGCTCTTCTCTCTCTATTTATTTTATTTATTTATTTATTTTCCCATTGGCTTTTCATGTAGCCACCGCCCATGTTTGGCGGTGGCTTGTGAGGCAGCCAGCTCAATCCTTTTTTAATTAAATTATTATTTTATTTATTTATTTAATAATTTAGTAATTTCGGTTCCGTGTAACGTTCTCCGAATGCTACCAAATTAATCTAGGGCATAGTGCTCAACGAAAGGAATACTACAAAATTATCCGTTTATTGTTTTGATGTATGGTATAAATGAACCGAAATTTTAAAGTAATTAAAAGGATAATTTTAATGTTATTAAATTAACAATTTGAGAGTATTTTTCGGCCTCGTAAGAATTTCCAAAAATCCTAAATATTACAAAACTAATAATCGCGAAGACCGAATGTCATTTGGGTTTGCAGATTTAAAGTTACGTTCACCAAAAATTATTTCGGCGTCCAAAATTAACTTTGGTGGATTTATTCGGTACGACTGGTCTCAAGAGAGAAATACAATTAGCTAAAACTTTGGAGTATTACATCCTACCCATCTAACAAAGAATTTCGTCCTCAAAATTTCAAATTAAAAGACATGTCACTATATATGGATATTATTGATGAAATAAATTCAATTTGCATACATTATCATGAGAAAAGGTATGGTACTTTGTCCTTATGTCCTTTTCAAGCTCCCAAATTGAATCTCTTGGTGATTGTGTATCCTAAGAAACAATGACCAATGGTATCACTTTGTTTTTAAGGACTTTCTCCCGTCGGCTGATAATTGTTATAGGCTGCTTCTCATACTTTAGGTCTAATTTCAAATCTACCTCGGACAGATCTACTATTTTGTGTTCTTCACCCAAATATTTCCTCAGTTGTGATACATAGAACATATCATGAACAGCTTCCATCTCTGGTGGTCTGTAAACAAGATTTTCAATCCTTTCCATAATCTCAAATTGCCCGATGTATCATGGACTGAACTTTCCTTTCTTGCCAAATCTAAACACACCCTTTATCGGGGATATCTTAATAAATACTTTATCTCCTACTTCAAACTCCAGTGGTTTTCTACGTTAATCTGTCCATTTCTTTTATCTGTCTTAGGCCGCCTTCATGTGTTCTCTGATAACCTTCACTTGTTCTGTTACTTGAGTAATCAACTCTGCTCCCAAAATACTTCATTCTCCAACATCGTCCCAACATAATGGAGATCTGCATTTTCGTCCATAACAAAACTTCAAATGGTGCCATTTTGATACTCTCCTAATAATTATTATTATAAGAAAATTTTACCAAATATAAATAGTCTTCCCAAGATCCACCAAAATCTAACACACATGCCCTAAGCATATCCTCAAGTACTTGGATAGTCTGTTCTGATTGGTAAGCTAAAGATGGATCCAAATGTGTCGCCAGACTATCCATTAATTTCTTCCAATAGTGTGATCTGAACCTTGTATCTCGATTTAATACAATCCTAGCTGGAACTCTATGCAATCTCACTATCTCTTGCCTAAACTTTCTGGCTAATATTTCTTTTGACTGACCAACTCTAAATGAAATGAAATGAGCCGATTTAGTCGGTCGGTCCCCAATTATCCAAATTGCATTATTGCTTTTGGTGCCCCTAGGTAAGTCTGTAACAAAATCTATCAAAATTTGTTCTCACTTCCACTCCGTATTGCTAGGGGTTGGAGCAATCTAGCTATTCTTTGATACTCAGCTTTCACTTATTGGTAAGTGGAATAGTTAGATACATATCTAGCGATCTCTTTCTTCATGCCTGGCCACCAGAAATACTCTTTTATATCCTTATACATCTGATTGCTTCCAGGATGAATAGAATACGTTGATTTATGAGCTTCTTCTAAAACTCTATCTCTTACTTCTCGCTTAGGCACTCATAATCTTTGCTTGAACCTAATAGCCTTGTCTGACTACATCTTCATTTCTGATCTTTTACTTGCTTCTATTTTATTCTTTAATCTTTGAAAATTTTTATCTCCAACCTGAGCTTACTTAATCTGCTCTATCAATGGTGACTATAACTGTATCTCCATAAGCTATGTTGTCCCTCCTGGTAAAATTACTTCCAATTCCATCCTTTGCATCTCCATTTAAAGTTCCTATTTCTGGGTTAATCACTCAATTGTAGGCCTTCTACTCAGTGCATCTGATACTATATTAATCCTTCCTGGGTGATACTTAATTTCTAAGTCATAATTTACTACTAACTCCAACCATCGTCTCTATCTCATATTCAGTTTTTTTGAGTGAAAATATACTTCAAATTTTTATGATTAGTATATACTTCTAATTTCTGTCCTAATAAGTAATGTCTTCAAATCTGCAAAGCATGAATCACTGCTGCTAACTCCAAGTCATGAGTTGGATAGTTTCTGTTATTGGGTCTCAACTGGCTTGATGCAAACTCAATCACTCTTCCATTTTGTATCAACACACACTCCAATTCCTGTTTTGAAGCGTTACTATAGACCTTCATTCCCTAAGAATTGTCTGGAATCGCCAGCACTGGTACTGTTGTCAGTCTTTATTTTAATTCTTCAATATCTTATTATATTTCTCTGTCCAGACATATTCCACTCCTTTTCTAGTCAATTAGTTAGAGGAGACGCGATTTTTGCAAAGTCTTGTACAAACTGCCTATAATATCTAGCCAACCCCAGAAAATTCTGAATCTCCGACACTGATTTTGGTACAGGTCAATCCATTACAGCTTCATCTTCTTAGGATCAGTTGATACACCATCTCCTGAAACTATGTGACCCAAGAAAGTAACCTTATCCAATCAAAACTCACATTTACTCAGTTTTCCATATAACTTTTGCTCTTTCAGAGTCTGCAAAACTGTTCTCAAATGCTTAGCATGCTCTTCTTTATTCTTGGAGTACATTAATATATCATCAATAAACATTACCACAAATTTATCTAAATACTGAGTAAAAATATGGTTCACCAGATTTATAAATACTACTGGAGCATTAGTCACTCCAAACAGCATCACCAAATATTCATAATGACCATATCAGGTTCTAAGTGTAGTTTTTGAAATATCATCTATTTGGACCCTTACCTGACGAAATCCAGAACGAAGGTCTATCCTCAAAAATACCCTTGCTCCCACCAATTGATCAAACATATTAGTTATTCTTGGTAATGGATTTATTTTTAATTGTTACTGCATTCAAATCCCTAAGTCCACACACAGTGTTTGACTCTCATCCTTCTTTCCTGCTAATAACACTGGAGCTTCGTAAAATGAAACACTGGGCCACACAAAACCCAACTTCAATAGCTCATCTACTTGTCTCTTAACTTTTTCTAGTTCTGCAACTCCCATTCGATAAGATAGCCTACAAACTGATTCAGTTTCAGGGATAATATCAATAGTAAATTCTACTGTACTTACTGGTGATAGTTCAGCTATCTCTTCAGGAAATATATCTAAAAATTTTGATACTACTAGGATCATTCCTTCTCCTACTTTCATAACCTCCAAAACTCCTCCTTTTGGGGACACATTAGATTTAGTTGGTTCTAGAGATTGACTTCTACCAATAAATTCAAACTCCAACCAGCCAGGAATCTTATATATTAGCCTTCTTCTCATACAATCAATCACCACATGGAAGGAACTCAACCAATCAATGCCTAAGATAACATCATATCCTCCTCCGTTGATAAGTAACAAGTTGGCATAAAAATCTCTTCTATTAATCACTAAGGGACATAGTCTATATTCCTTATTAGTCATGATATTACCGTTTTCAGTCTTAATATCCAACCCCGCAGGTTTTGCAAAATCAATAGAATTGCGAGACACAAACATGAGAGAGATAAAAAAAAGTGTGAAGCTCCAGAATCAAATAGAACAGCTGCTGGTGTATTGTCAACCAAAATCATATCTGCCATGACTCCTCCAGTAGTTTGAGATTCCTCAGCATTCATTAGTCTAACCTGTTCCTGCCTCTATCCTGCTCCCCCTTGGGCTCTGGTATAGGCTTGTTGTTGTGTCTCTAAGAATCTTTTCTGGTTCGATCCTTCAGTCCTCCGATCTAGTGGTCCCACTGCAACCGATCTTGATGCTGGCTGATAAAGAACTCCAGCTGTTGGTTGTTGTCTTGACTGTGCCCTTGGATAATTAGTCACCCGATGATCTGCTGACCCACATATCAGACATAGTCCCAAACCTCTTCTACACTGCTTACAAATATGCCCTGGCATATTGCAGAAATTGCATACTAAAGGACCTCCTTTATTAACCATTGCTTGTCACTTTGCCAGAGGGCCTCCAAATCTCTGGGAAGAACTTGCTCTCTGATTAAATGGCCTTTTAAATGTTGCCAGCCTTCCTTCCTTGGCTACTTGCTCCAGGCGACACGCTGCTTCAAACATCTTGAAATAAGTCATGTAGTTATGATTGCCTGATGCTCCCTTAGATGATACCTCAATCCTTATTGGAAAACTTATATGCTCACTCTTCTTCATCAGCTACTAGGTTTGGGGTGAACCGACTGAGCCTCATGAACTCTACAGCATAGGCGTCTACATTCCGATCTCCTAGCTGCAGTGCCAGAAATTTCTTCCTCATTTCCTGTCTTGCTGATGCATAAAGAAATCTGGTAAGAAATTCTTCCACAAACTTCTCCCAGGTTAGGGGTTCCTGGTGTGTTGCTTCTTCAGCAAGCCACCACATTTTGGCTACATCAGTCAACTGTATACATACTACTTCTACTCAATTTTCTTTTGGAATTCTTGCAGCCCTTAGAAGATTCTCCATATCTACAATCCACTGTTCACCCTTCAGTGGTGCTTCTGTCCCATAAAATAGTGGTGTTTGTAGTTTTCGAAAATTCGACACCATTTCGGTTCTTTAGATTGCAACATTCTCTGTAATATCATCGTCATTGTCTCATGCGTCTGCGCTACCCTTTGCACTAGGCTCCTATGGACAGAAGTCTCATCTTTCGGGCTCGAACTCGTACTCACAGAAGATCGGGTCGATATTATTCTACAATGTACCAGATAAGAATCAATAAAAGGAATTTAAGATAGATACCTCAAATGAATAGGAAACAATAGGACATGCACGATACTAGATTAATAGATATCAAATAATGAGCAACAATTATCAAGAGTGAGTCATAGACATATTCTTATGTGATAGTAATGCTATGGTCTTCCACCTAAACCTAAGCTCTGATACCACCCTGTAACGCCCCCGTTCTATATCCTAGACTAATTTGAATTATTTAAAACTCATCTAGAAATTGTTAGTTAGCTTGTTAGAATAGCTAGAAGAGTAAGATAGCAAAACAGCTTAGATTTATGTGGAACAACCTGTTTATGCTACTACCGACATTTTGCGCTTGTAATTAGATAAATCACATCAAGTGTTTGGCACCGCTAAAGGGGATTGACAGTGTTTTCTTCTTTTTCCTTGTGTTTTATGGGTTAACAGTGTGTGTTAACTGTGTAGGAACTCGGAAGTATAGATACAGGAAGCAAAAAATGATCAGCAGAGCTTTAGGAAGATATTACAGAAACTAGGGAGATAGTGTCCCTAGTACTGTCACTAATTGTTGCAAAAATCACCAAATAGAGATAGCAAAGGTGAGAAATATGCCTCCCTTTTTCTTCTGTTTTGTATTTTGGGTCCCTAGTTCTATAAAAAAATAAAAATAATAAAAATAGTAGAAATAGTAGGAACATCACATTTTTATTTGATTATATTTCTTCCACCATTTCATCTCACCATATCACATTTTGTATTAGTCTAGGAAACTCACACATCCACTCACGAACATTGGTTCGCGCCACGTTAGACCCATGATCAATTTGGTTGACTAATGAGAACAGTTTTAATCATTGGTGACAAGATGGATTAGCCGATTCCAATTCTTTAGGATCGATGTTACCCATTGCACATATCACTACAATCGTCAATAAAGCTTCCACAAGCAATGGGTAACAACTACGAATTGAAACCGATTATATCTGTATGCTTCCTAAATTCACTGGATCCAATTATGAGGATGTCTATCTTTTTATCAGTGAATTTTAGGAAGTGTGTGTGATGATCAAACTACAATACTTATTGGAGAACGTAATAAGCTTTGTTTCATTTTGTTGGCCCTCAAGGATAATGCCAAGAAGTGGTTGTACAGTATACCTACTGATTTAATTACTACTTGAAATGAATTCATTATAGTATTTCTTAAGAAGTACTATCCCATTCACAAGATCGCCAAAATACCTAGCGCTATTAATCTGTTTAGTCAAGTGCCAGGAGAACCTTTCTGGAAGTACTAAGAATGGTTAAAGGACTTACTAGATTAATGCCCCCACCATGTAATAGAAAAGTGATGGTTGTGTCAAATCGTATACGAAGGACTTGATTATAATTTAAAACTCTTCTTGAGTCTATGTGTCAGTGGGACTTCATGTGAAAGAACGAGGATGACGCATGGGAATTCCTTGAGAACTTGTCATGAAAAACTATGTAGTGGAAGAGTCAAGCTGAGAATCCCAATGCATCAACTTCTACACATAAGGCGGTATTCATAGCGTTGATAATTGGAAACCCCAAGTGCTCTACAAGTGGGTCAAGTCAATCAATTACAAGTTTCCACTTGTTTCAATTATAGAACTCCGAATCACGTCATGGAGGAGTGTCCACTCTTAATGAAGCCCATGGGTCCAACATCTGACAGGCGAATGCTTTATATCAACGATCCATGAACAATCTATGCACTCCGCTATACAATCCTAGATGGCGGAACCATCCAAATCTTTCATGGGGTCAGAGGCAATATCAAGGAACCCCCAACTCCAACATGCAGCCTCCAGCCACTGGTCAGTTTCCAAGACCAAATATGGGCGTCTGTCAATATCTACATGCCACAAATCAAGGGAACAACTAGAATAGACCATTTGCATATAATCAATCCTATCCATAAGTGGGGTCTAATAATGAGCTTGAAAAGTGACTATTGTCACTTAAGAAGAACATTGAGAATCTTCTCAAATCTTCGTCCAATCTTGATACGCACGTGTAAAATCTTATGATAGTGTCAACTAATTTTATTCAAAGAACAGATCAGCACCTGCTCATGAACTCTCAATCTATTAAAAACATAGAGCGACAGACTAGACAATCGATGAGTCAAATGAGTGAATGAAGCAAGGGTACGTTTTCAAGTCAACCCTTAATGAATCTTAATGCTAGTTCCTCTAACTCCAACAAGTCATATGTCAACCAGGCCAATGCCATTCACACACTTTGATCTGGCAAGCAGGTTGATAAGCGTGTAGCCATGCCACCTGATTCCACTCTTTGTGCACCGTAGGCTATATTCTCTGATTCCACGATTCCATCATCACTTCATATTTCATCATCATCATCATCATCATGATATCCCATGATTCACACACTAGCATGACAGAGGAGTTTGAATTCTCTAAATCTGATCCTCCTATTTACCATACTCATAAGCCTAAGGCTCCCTATCCAAATCGTCTAAAGAAAAATTCTCTTTAGGTCGAGCACATCCTTGAATTATTCAAACAAGTAAAGGTCAATATTCCTCTTCTTAATGTAATTCAGTAAGTACTGTCAAAAAGTATTGAGAACCAAAACTCAATTTCTATATTATTATAAGTCAAAGAACATTAGACCTCTCAACTCCATACAAACCACTCAGAATGTCGGATTAAAAAGGGGATGCTCAAATTGCCCGCGAATAAAAAACTAGAGGATGTTGGGAAAAAGGATGACCCCAAGTATTGCCTCTAGCACAAGAATGTCGGATATCCAACCAAGGACTGTTACGTGCTCAAGGATAAGATCCAAGTGCTCATTGATGCGAAGGTACCCCAGTTGAGACCAGAGCAGAAAAAGATGTTCACAAAAGCGGCAACAATTGCCATAGGGTTATTACACATTCCAGCTGGTGTGACCCCTATCCTTGAAGGAAAATTGATAGTAAAGAACTTCGACCTTCATGGGTTGAAGGAAAAAGGTCTTGCCCCAATCTCAACCGACAGAGGAAAAATTATGTGGTCCACCCAGACCTGTTAGAAGATGAACAATGGACTACTCTAGCCAACTTAAAGAAGGCCAAGGGAAAGACTCGGACATCTAATGCAATGTCCATCCTTGAAGACAAGGATTAGTGCAGTACCACTTCACTCACAGAGTCAGAAGAGGAGGCAACGATGATGAACACTCATCCGAATGAGGTAGGGCCATCAGGAACCCGATCTAGAAAGAAATACCTGAGAAATTACCCAAGGATTGGGCCAACTAAGCCAACGAAAGCACCTGAAGCGCCACCCACCAAGAAAAAGGAGCTTCGACATCAGAAAGATACGAAGAAGGATAATGAGGCAACTAGGAAACCTTTTCAATTTGACATGTTTGCCCAGTTAGCCAATATCCCAACTCGAATCACCCTTTATGAGCTTCTGTAGCTCTCCAAAGAAACGAAAGATGCCCAAAGGGAAGCTTTAGCCGATTCAGAAGCTTTCCTCACTCAGATCATGGAACCATCTGCCGAAGAGGGAGAACCTTACCCAAGTTGCCATCAAACAACAGGGAGGATCCCACATATAACGTTCTCACTCGAACACATGCAGGTGAAGAATCCAAAACATAATAGGCCCCTATATTACTCAGGATATGTTGTTTCAACCAAAGTGAACCAGATCTTGATTGATCCTGGTTCTGCGCTCAGCATCATCCCTCACAGGCTGATGCAATTTCTATGCATCTCTACTAGTCGCCTGACTCCTACCAATACCACCATCCAAGGGTTTAACACCGATGGCAGTTATATATTGGGAAAGAAATGACTCCGATATCAAATTGGAGATTTAAAGTCCGAAGTTACGTGTTACGTCATCGATGTAGATACATCATATAACATTCTGCTCAGGCGTCCCTAGATTCACGCCTATACGGTGGTCCCATCCACACTCCATCAATGCATAAAGTACACCATCAAAATGTTATCAAGTGATGCCGGATTCAGAAACGCTGATGCAACCTGAGCCGGAAAGAATGAATGAAACTGTCACATTAAATCATGGAATCCTCCGTCGATGACATCCTCGCAGAGTTAGGAATCCAACACATCTAAACATCCTCAGATGTGAAAATAGAGATGATGAAGTGCATACATTGATAGTAGACAAGCAACCGTTCAAGGGGTTAGAAAACTACTTCACGGATGCTATGCTATATCAGGAAGTCCACAGAACTTCCGACAAGCCAGCAAAAGGAGGTTATGATAGAAGCAACAAGGCAAATACAGAGTCCAAGCCTGGCGAAGACGTCGATTTTGAATTCGAAATAAATCCAATTTTAATTAATTTAGACAATTTGGATATACTTAATGCCACCGATGAGGTAGGCAAATGGGTCATTAATGACAATTTAGGATTTGTTTACTTATCTGCTATTACTTCAGATTCTGTGCCCTCCTACATAAGTACAGAAGTAAATAGCTTGTCTGAATTAAAGTTTTTGACTGCCTATCATTTACTGATACGGTCGTCGCTCGCTACACATTCGAAGATAGCCGACCCAAGCAGTATTGTTTTTGAGATGCCTCTTTGAAGGCCAGATCAACGCTCCATAATATTTGGAAGAGTTGAGTCAAGGCCTCACCCAAATCCCAAAGATGACAGTGATGACCAACCATCACCTGAGTTTGAACTTTATGAACCAAATTTCCATCTGATGATGAGAAAGATGAGTTATGATTTAACATCCAAGCAAGGGTTAAACTTCAGAAAAGGAAGAAGGAATCTCCTGCGTTCATTTGTACTGAAAGGCAAAGGTCCTGGTTATTACCACAAAACCCGCAGGGGTTGGGTTATGTTACGCCCTCGGAATCATAATGGGAGTATCCAGCCAGCTTAAAGACAATAAGGCCACATCAGATTCAGATTTTGATAAAGTACTGGAGTCATATTCCAGGCTCTTCCATTGAATATGGCTTTTACAACCTTTAACGTAGAAGAAGAAGATCTGCCTCTCTCATTAGAGGATCCATGGGTCCAACAGATGGAAGCCTAATGGGACATGCTGTTTGAGCAAT
This sequence comes from Dracaena cambodiana, assembly GCA_036321105.1. NCBI lineage: Eukaryota > Viridiplantae > Streptophyta > Magnoliopsida > Asparagales > Asparagaceae > Dracaena > Dracaena cambodiana. Next base: position 16,554,680 of record JAYEPQ010000015.1, read on the forward strand.
GTGAACCGTCCACTAAAGACGAAATAATCCATATCAATATGGAAATGGAAGAGCATCCGAAGCCCACTTCACAAGTGAGAGATTACCTTCATCTGAAAAAAAAAGACTTATTAGCTCTAATAAAAGAGTATATAGATGTCTTCGCTTGGAATTATGATGTCGGGTCTAGATCCAAAAGTCGTGCTCCACAAACTTAATATCAAACCAAAAGCAAAGTCAATAAAATAGCAACAAAGGCGCTTTCGCCCTGAATAGAGGCTGAAGTCAAGAAACTTGTGGATTCAGGATTTGTCCGTGAGAAACAACATCCCGATTAATATTGTCCCCGTGCTCAATAAGAACAGCAAGATCCGAATATGCATAGATTTCCGAAACCTTAATACTGCTTGTCCCAAAGATGAATTCCCACTGCCTATAACCGATGTTATGATAGATAATACACGCGGCTATGAGAGAATATCCTTTATGGATGGTTTCTCTAGGTATAATCAGATCAAGTTACACCCCAAGAATGAAAAGCATACGGCTTTTAGAACTTCCTTAGGGATATAATTTTATATAGTAATACCCTTCGGACTAAAGAATGCCGGTGGAATTTACCAAAGGGCAATGAGCGTCATCTTTTGAGAACATCTAAGGAAGACTGTTGAATACTATGTGGACAATTTGGCAGTTAAAAGCAAGAAAAAGGACGATCACTTGAATGATTTGAGGACCATATTTAACCTCATGAGGAAGCACCAACTGAAGATGAACCCCACCAAATCTTCCTGTGGGTATCCAGTGGAAAGTTTCTAGGATTTGTTGTAACCTCAAAAGGAATCCATCTCTATCCCAATAAAATTAAGGCGATCCAAAAAATCTAGCCATCTCGTAACCATAAAGAACTTATAGGGTTGCAAGAGAGATTGACTTATATTCGACGGTTTATCGCCAACTTGTCATGACGATGTCAACCATTCTCAAAGCTCATGAAGAAGGGGGTGACATTCATCTGGGATGAAGCATGTCAGTAGACCTTCGATAATATAAAGAGGTACCTAATCAACCCACCTGTTCTAGCAGCCTCGACACCATGGAAGCCATTTCTCATCTATGTGAGATCGATGGATCATGCCCATGGAGCATTGTTAGCACAACATAATGAACTAGGCCAAGAGCAGGCCATTTATTACCTAAACCGCATCATGATCGGCACCGAGCACAGATATAACCCGATCAAGAAAGAATGTTTAGTTTTAGTGTTTGCAATTCAAAAAATATGATACTACATAGCTAGGCAGACAATTCATGTTGTCTCTCGGGTCAACCTATTGAAGTTGCTATAGATCTAAGTCCAATACAATCATTTATATCAAAAAGAAAGGACAGACATCATGTAGAAGAAAGTCGAAGCTCATAACTCAAAATTTTGCCACTTAGCGACAATTGCCGCCAAATAGCGGCACTATGTGACCCATATATTATGATTTTTTACAGGGTCTTCGACGTAAATTTGTAGTTACTCACTTATACTCAGATTAGGTTTTGGTTCTCCGAGGCCAATATATTGGTCGTATCCTTGTAAACTAGGATTTTTTATGATGCAATTTTGTACTCTTTTTAATTAATAAAATTAGGGTTTGCTGAAGGAGTGACGGCCACAATACCGTGCTCCAGAGGTGTGCCATTGTTTTCAAGTTCTTTTTAGTAAGTAGAAATATTTTATTTACTTTTTAGATAAATTTAATTGATTTCTAGTATAGATTTATTTGCTTTGTAGTATAGATTTTTCTTGCTTTCTAGGAAAATAGAATTTTTAATCGCTTTCATAAATACATATAGGTTTTTGATAATTAGTAGTATGAATAACTAATTTACTTTAGCCCTAGGATGTATATGAAATTAGTTTAATAGATCTAACATGGATTTATCTTATCTTCTTCCTAAAAAGAAATAAAGTCATGATTTTTCCATAAATATATAAAAAATAAATTTCATAAATTATAATTCTTTGATAGATTATGCTTAATTCATATTTTGATAATTATACTTAGATGAGATTTGGAATTCATATTCTTTGTTTTTATTTATAGAATTATTAACATGATTTTTCTATAAATAAATTGAAGAGAATAAATTTGTAAATCTAATTTGTTTGATAGAGTTTACTTAAGTTTGGTCTTTTGATTGCCTATGGTTAGATAAGGGTTTGACGTTTATTTCTTTGATTTTGTTTACAAGATTATCTTCTCGATATAATTTGTTTTCAAGAAAGATGTTATTTTTGATAATGTATGCTTGCACATCACTTGATAAGTCATACTTATGGGCACTTTGTTAAAATCAAATTAAAAAGATCACCTTTTTAATGTGTTATTTGATCGTGCATAATTAAAAAGTTAGGAAGAAAAAAATAATTCATTGTTAGGTTATTATTCTAATAGATTTGAATTCCTAGGCTCTTTAAGACTTAAAACTAATTCTCTCAATTTAGAATCTCATAGTTAATTTGATAGAACTAATGAATTAAAAAGAATGCAAAATACCTTAGATCCTCATGGGAACGACCTGTTAAGGCTATACCTGACACTGTATGCTTGCAGTAGATTTTTTACTTCAAGTTTTTGACATTGTTGCTCGGGATCGACGATGTTTTCTTACTTTTTCTAATGTTTTACGTGTTAACAGTATTTGTTGAGTCTGCAAGTACCTAGAAGTTCAGATACAGAAAGCAAAAAGGAATGAGAGAAGAATCAAAAGTATACTACAAAAACCAGGGAGCTAGACTCCCTGGTTTTGCAGCTAAATAGCGGCATTTGCTGCTATTTAGGGGCATATTTTGTGAGCCTCTCCCTCTTTTTCTCTTGTATTTTGTATTTTGGTCACTGGTTCTGTAAAAAATACAAATAAAATAAAACTGTATTACATCACATTTTTCTTTGATCATATTTCTTCTACCATTTCATCTTCACCACACCCCACTTCATGCAGTAATTTAGGAAACTCACGCATACACTCATCTCTGTTGGTATATATCAACGTGAGCCCATAATTAATTTGGTCGACTTATGAAATTAGATTCTATCATGAGCAAGGCGATAACGAGCTCGCCCATTAAGGTAAGTATGGTTCACAATATATATACTGAATCTATCTCATGTGCTGATAATGAACCAACATTTGAGCAAATTTTCAAAGATGAGATCATGTTATTAGATGAGTTGGCCCACATAGACTTTATGTATGATGACACATTTGCGAGTGTGTCTCTTAACAATGAACAAAGTTTTGAGGATTTATTTATAGAGGAGCTCAAGTTGCTTTGTGAGTTAGAAGGGCCATCATATTTTACAGTTCGTGAATCACTTAATCATGGTGCACACTTTACATCTCATGATAATTCAACATGCCTATTTAATATTTGTAATGATTGTGATATGTGCATTGAAGATTTATTTAGTCTAACCAAAATTTGCATGTGGCAAAAGAGAAAGCGAAAATGCCATAAGAGGCAGAAAAGAACTTTTATGACCACTAGAAGATTGATGAGACCCCTTAATGATCCACTTCACGTTAGAAACGTACACACTATGAAAGTGGGAAGCGATTAAGAGGTCATAACCGCTTTCCATGCGTTAATAGAGTGACGCTATTGAGATCGTAACTTTTTACGACTCTCATTATTTGTATAATATTTGTACAATAGTTCATATTTATTTTATCACCCTTGGTTCGTATATGAGGGCATACACAAGTTTAGGCGTGGGTTAGGAGATTTTTCTTCATGTTTTTCTAAGATTTTTAGTTTTTTCTAGGATTTTTATTTTATTTTTAGATTTTAGGTTTCTTTATTTTACACTTTGAGTAGTTTTTAGGGTAATTTAAAAAAATCTGAAAAAAGAAGAAAAAAATCTGAAACTAAAAAATAAATAAAAATATTTTCTTCAATAAATCAACCTAATTACAAATAAAAGAATAAATTTAGATTTGAAGTTTGATAAGAAAATAGATTGGATAATACACTTAGAATTTTATGAAAAAATAAAAATCCAAAAAATAAATACCGCTAATAGTAATTTTGAGGTAAGTATACATCTATTTTTCACTTCACAATAGTTTATTAGGTTAAGGATAAAGATGATATGATTGAGTAGTTTTCTCTCTCTAACAAGAAAAAAAAGAATAAAAAAAGGGTTGAGCCTAGTATTTATGGCAATAATCCTAAAAAAAAGAAACAAAAAGAGGTTGAGACTAGTATTTAAAGTAATAATCCTTAAGAAATAAAAAAAAAAGAAAATAAGAGTATGATCCGAGTAATAGGGTACTTTGTGCCTAAGCAACCATGAATATTAGCATGAAAAGTGAAATATTCGCAAAAAAAATAGTATGATCCGAGTAATCGGGCACTTTGCATCTAAGAAAGCATGAATATTGCTAAAAGGTGAAATATTCACAAAAAAAGAGAAAAAAAGAAAAAAATTGTTTAGAGAGGAGATATGAATCACGAGTTTAAGTTTAAACCAAATTAGACTATCACATGTACACTAGATGTATATGAGCAAATGAATTATTTATTAATAGGTATTGAAAGATAGGATTTGAATTTTATATTAAAATGATATGTGTATTTGATATGATACTTGACTTGAAAACTGATAATCTAAATGCGTTCTTGAATTGTTACTTAGTGAGATTAATTGAAGAAAAATATAATAAAAAATATTTTTCTTTGTTTTGTATAATATTTTTTGTTTTTCTTGATTTTTGGTTATCCTTATTTTTCTTTTATTTATTGCTTAATCTATTTTTTTCACGATTTTTGTGGGTGCATTCACTGCAAATCCTCACGAGACACAACTTATCCACTAGGGTAATCAAAGGGTTTAACGGCTTGTTACAAATGCTAAGTGCAATTGCGATTCCTGCGAAAGTGAGTTAGGATTTTTTTTCTTTTCTTTTTAGGTCTAGATTTTGCTCGACAACTAGCAAAAGATAAGTGTACGGGTGTGATGAGTGTTATATATTGCATATTTATAGCCTTCATATTATCTATTTTTATATTTAAATAATACTACTCAGATATTTTTAGTGTGCTTTTTAGGTAAACCTATTTCTACAAGAAAATGACATAAACTCAGAGCCGGATTAGAAAACGAAGTTCAGAAAAGAGGTAAAAGTGAGCCAAGTTACAAGATCATGAAGTTGCAGAAGACCTAAGTACAATACAGTTATTTATATCAAAAGGAAAGGACAAAACATCATGTAGAAGAAAATTGAAGCCCAGAACACAAAATTTTGCTGCCATTTAGTAGCAATTGCCGCCAAATGGCGGCACTATGGGGCCCATATATCATGATTTTTTTACGGGGTCTTCGACATAATTTTGTAGTTACTCACTTATACTCAGTTTAGGGTTTGGCTCTCCAAGACCTATATATTGGTCGTATCCTTGTAAATTAGGATTTTTTTATGATGTAATCTTGTACTCTTTTAATTAAGAAAATTAGGGTTTGCAAGGAGTGACGGATGCAATACCTTGCTCAAGAGGTGCGCCATTATTTTCAAGCTCTTTCTAGTAAGTAGAAATATTTTATTTGCTTTTTAGATAAATTTAATTGTTTTCTAGTATAGATTTATTTGTTTTGTTGTATAGATTTTTCTTGCTTTCTAGGAAAATAGAATTTTAATCTCTTTCATAAATAAATATAGGTTTTTGATAATTCTTAGTATGAGTAACTAATTTACTTTAGCCCTAGGATGTAGATGAAATTAGTTTAATAGATCTAACATGGATTTATCTTATCTTCTTCCTAAAAAGAAATAAAGTCATAATTTTTCTATAAATAAATAAATGATAGATTTTGTAAATCATAATTTTTTGATAGATTACACTTAATTCATATTTTGATAATTAATACTTAGATAAGATTTGGAATTCATATTCTTTGTTTTTATTATAGAATTATTAACAAGATTTTTCTATAAATAAATTAAAAAGAATAAACTTGTAAATCTAATTTGTTTGATAGGTTATACTTAAATTTGGTCTTACGATAGCCTATACTTAGATTAGGGTTTGATGTTTATTTCTTTGCTTTGTTTAATAAGATTATCTAGTAGATATAATTTGTTTTTAAGAAAGATGCTATTTATGATGATCCATACTTGCACATCACTTGATAGGTCATACTTAGGGGCACTTAATTAAAATCTAATTAAAAAGATAACTTTTTTAATTTGTTACTTGATCATGCATAATTAAAAAGTTAAGAAGAAAAAGACAATTCATTGTTAGGTTATTGTTCTAATGGATTCAAATTCATAGGCTAAACTTTAGGATTTAAAACTAATCCTCTCAATTTAGAATCTCATAGTTAATTTGATAGAACTAAAGAATTAGCAAAAACACAAAACACCTTAGATTTTCATGGGAACGACCTGTTAAGGCTACATCTCACACTGTATGCTTGCAGTAGATTTTTCACATCAAGTTTTTGGTGCCGTTGCCGAAGATCGACGGTATTTTCTTGCTTTTTCTAATGTTTTGTGGGTTAGTAGTGTTTGTTGAGTTTGCAGGTACCTAGAAGTTCAGATACAGAAAGCAAAAAGGAATGAGAGAAGAATCAAAACTATACTGCAAAAACCAGGGAGCTAGACTCCCTGGTTTTTCAGCTAAATGCGGCGTTTGCTGCTATTTAGCGGCGTATTTTGTGAGTCTCTCCCTCTTTTTCTCTTGTATTCTGTATTTCGGTCCCTGGTTTTGTAAAAAAATACAAAAAATTAAAAAAAGTTAGAAACTGTAGGACATCACATTTTTCTTTGATCATATTTCTTCCACCATTTTATCTTCACCACACCCCACTTCTTGCATTAGTTTAGAAAACTCATGAATACACTCATCTCTATTGGTATATGCCAACGTGGGCCCATAATTAATTTGGTCGACTTATGAAATTAGATTCTATCATGAGCAAGGCGATAACGAGCTCGCCCATTAAGGTAGGCATGGTTCACAACATATATATTGAATCTATCTCATGTGCTGATATTGAACCAATATTTGAGCAAATTTTCAAAGATGAGATTATGATATTAGATGAGTTGACCCATACTGACTTTATGTATGATGACACATTTGCGATTGTCCCTCTTAATCTTAACAATGAGCAAAGTTTTGAGGATTTATTCATGGAGGAGCTCGAGTTGCTTCGTGAGTTAGAAAGACCATCACATTTTACAGTTCGTGATTCACTTGATCATGGTGCGCACTTCACATCTGATGATAACCCAACATGCCTATTTAATATTTGTAATGATTGTGATATGTGCATTGAAAATTTATTTAGTCTAACTAAAATTTGCATGTGGGAAAAGAGAAAGCAGAAATGCTATAAGAGGCAGAAGTTTTTTTTTTACGACCACTAGGAGATTGATGAGACCCCTTAATGAACCCACTTCATATTTGAAACACACACACAGTGAAAGTAGGAAGTGATCGAGAGGTCATAATCACTTTCCATGCGGTAATAGGGTGACGATATTGAGATCGTAACTTTTTATGACTCTCATTATTTGTATAATATTTGTACAATAGTTTTCATATTTATTTTACCACTCTTAGTTCGTGTATGAGGGCATACACAAGTTTAGATCTGAGGGAGTGGGTTAGGAGATTTTTTTTTCATATTTTTCTAGGATTTTTAGTTTTTTCTAAGATTTTTATTTTATTTTTAGATTTTTTTTTTAGGTTTCTTTATTTTACACTTTGCATAGTTTTTAGAGTAATTAAAAAAAATCTGATAAAAGAAGGAAAAAAATCTGAAAATAAAAAAAGTAAAAAATATTCTTTTTAAAGAATCAACCTAATTACAAATAAAAGAATAAATTTATATTTAAAATTTGATAGGAGAGTAGATTGGATAATACACTTAGAATTTTATGAAAAAATAAAAATTTAAAAAATAAATACCGCTAATAGTAATTTTGAGGTAAGTATACATCTATTTTCCACTTTACAAAACTTTATTAGGTTAAGAACAAAGTTGATAACGATTGAGTAGTTTTCTCTCTCTAAATAAGAACAAAAGAATAAAAAAAGGGATGAGCCTATTATTTAAGGCAATAATCCTAACAGAAAGAAACAAAAAGAGGGTGAACCTGGTATTTAAGGCAATAATCCTTAAGAAATGAAAAAAAGAAAATAAGAGTATGATCATAGTAATTGGGTTCTTTGTGCCTAAGCAAGCATGAATATTTGCATTAAAGGTGAAATATTCACAAAAAAAGAGTATGATTTGAGTAATCGGGTACTTTGTGCCTAATCAAGCGTGAATATTCACATAAAAAGTGAAATATTCGCAAAAAAATAGAGAACTAAAAAGAAAAATTTGTTTAGAGAGAAGAGATGAATCATGAGTTAAAGTTTGAGTTCAAACCAAATTTGACTATTACACGTGCACGTAGATGTATATGAGCCAATGATTTATTTATTAGGAGGTATTGAAAGATAGGATTTGAATTTTTGATTAAAATGATATATACATTTGATATGATACTTGACTTGAAAACTGATAATCTAAATGCATTCTTGAATTGATATATTAGTGAGATTAATTGAAGAAAAATATATATAAAAAAAGATTTTTCTTTTTTATATAATTTTTTTGTTTTTCTTGATATTTGGTTATCCTTATTTTTCTTTTATTTATTCCTTAATTTATTTTCTTCACGATTTTTGTGGGTATATTCACTGCAAATCGTCACGAGACACAACTCGTCCAGTAGGATAATCTAGGGTTTTAACGACTTGTTGCACATGCTAAGTGCAATCAAAATTCCTGCAAAAGTGAGTTAAGATTTTTTTCATTTTCTTTTAGGTCTTGATTTTGCTCGAGTACTAACAAAAGATAGGTGTAGGGGGTGTAATGAGTGCCATATATTGCATATTTATAGCCTCCATATTATCTATTTTTGTATTTAAATTATACTACTCAGGTATTTTTAGTGTACTTTTTAGATAAACCTATTCCTAAAAGAAGATGACGTAAACTCATAGCCAGATTAGAACACCAAATTTAGAAAAGAGTTAAAAATGAGCCAAGTTACAAAATCATGAAACTGCAAAAGACCTAAGTCCATTACAACCATTTATATCAAAAGGAAAGGACAGAACATCATATAGAAGAAAGTTGAAGCGCAAAACTCAAAATTTTGCCGCCATTTAGCGGCAATTACCCCCAAATAGCGGCACTATGGGGCCCATATATTATGATTTTTTGCGGGGTCTTCGATGTAATTTTGTAGTTACTTACTTATACTCAGATTAGGGTTTGGTTTTCCGAGACCTATATATTGGCCATATCCTTTTAACTAGGATTTTTTATGATGTAATTTTGTACTCTTTTTAATTAATAAAATTAGAGTTTGCCGAAGGGATGACGGCCGCAATACCATGCCCCAGAGGTGCGCCATTGTTTTCAAGTTCTTTCTAGTAAGTAGAAATATTTTATTTGCTTTTTAGATAAATTTAATTATTTTCTAGTATAGATTCATTTTCTTTGTAGTATAGATTTATTTTGCTTTCTAGGAAATATAATTTTTAATTGCTTTCATAAATAAATATAGGTTTTTGATAATTAGTAGTATGAGTAATTAATTTACTTTAGTCCTAGGATGTAGATGAAATTAGTTTAATAGATCTAAACATGGATTTATCTTATCTTCTTCCTAAAAAGAAATAAAGTCATTATTTTTCCATAAATATATAAAAGATAGATTTCGTAAATCATAATTCTTTGATAGATTATACTTAATTTATATTTTGATTTATATATTTATTAACAAGATTTTCCTATAAATAAATTGAAGACAATAAACTTGTAAATCTAATTTTTTGATAGGTTATACTTAAGTTTGGTTTTTTGATAGCCTATACTTAAATTAGGGTTTGAAATTTATTTCTTTGCTCTAAGATTATCTAGTAAATATAATTTGTTTTTTAAAAAAAATATTATTTTTGATGATCTATACTTGCACATCACTTGATAGGTCATATTTAGGGGCACTTAATTAAAATCCAATTAAAATGATCACCTTTTTAATATGTTACTTGATCGTGCATACTTAAAAAGTTAAGAAAAAAAAAGATAATTCATTGTTAGGTTATTATTCTAATTGATTCAAATTCACAGGCTAAACTTTAGGACTTAGAACTAATCCTTTCAATTTAGAATCTCATAGTTAATTTGATATAACTAAAGAACTAATAAAAATGCAAAACACTTTAGATCCTTGTGGGAACGACCTGTTAAGCACTACAACTGACACTGTACGCTTGTAGTAGATTTTTCACATCAACTATGTGCTACATGAAATCCTTCCCGAAGACCCCAAAGTGGCGGCTCCGATTAAAAAGTAGATTTCAAGATACTTCTACGATGCAATGTCACATACATTGTACCGAAAGTCGCATGACGACATTCTACAACATTGCCTTTCGAGGAAAGAGGCTGACGAAGTAATCCATGAAGCACACAGCGGTACTTGATTGCTAATCAGCCAGGATCAAAACTGTGGGACCGTGTAGAAGACTTGGCTATTTTTGGCTAAAAATGATCACAGATGCCGTGAACTATGCAAAACGCTGCCACGTCTTCCAAATAAATGCTAATTTTATTCGTCAACCACCACAATGCCTGCATAATTCCATCGCTAGCTACCCATTTGAAGCTTGGGGCATGGACGTCATTGGTCCAATTACCCCTTCATCTAAAGGGCACAAGTTTATACTTGCCATAATGGACTACTTTTCTAAATGGATGGAGGCCGTCCCTATGAGGGAGGTCAAGACAATAGACGTCATCAAATTCATTAAGCACCACATGATATACCACTTCGATGTGCTCAGGCGGATTATTCACGATAATGGTCCCTAGTTTGCTAGCCAAGGATTCACGCGATTTTGTAATAAGTTCATAATCCAGAACATCGTATCAACACCTTATAATCTGACATCAAATGGGCTAGCCGAGGCCTTCACTACAACTATTGTCAAGCTGCTTCAAAAAGTTTTGTCCTCCAGTAAACGAGACTGAGACGACAAGCTAGGAGAATGCTTGTGGACTTACCGAACTACAGTCCGAACTCCGACAAAAGTTACACCACTCTCTTTAGTTTATGGATGTGAAGCAGTTTTGCCATTTGAAAGACAAATACCATCTCTACGAGTCGAATTAGCTGCAGAGATGACGACATAAGAACAACACCAGCGTTGATTGTGAGAACTTGAAGCGCTAGATGAAAAGCATTTGAAGGCGCAACAACAAATAGAGTTATATCAAGCTTGGATCTCGAGGGCTTTCAATAAGAAAGTCAAGTAAAGAACTTTCAAGGAAAGAGATTTTAGTTGTTAAAATAACATTGATAATGACTCACAAAACTAAAGGTAAATTTAAACCCAAGTGGGAAGGCCCATTTGCAGTAGAAACTGTCTACTCAAATGGAGCCTATCCATCTAATCAACAAAGATGGGGAGAAGATGATGATGCCTATCAATGACAAATTCTTAAAGATATACTACATATAGTCATTCTCTTCTTCGAGAAAAAAAAAATCTCACTGTCCAAATGCCATTAGAGCAACAGGAAGAGGATACCTTCCTCACCAATCCTACCATACTGGGGTAAGTGTATGAAATTCAATGGCTCGAAGCCAGCAGGCGAAAGGAAGAGGGAACGTTTAGCATTTAATTCCAAATAAAACTCTCAACAACTCATCATTGCTGAGGGGAATAGCATGACTAGCCCAGTACAAACGAAAATTGGTAAAGGTATATCGAACCCGTTGATAGCTGGAGGTTTGCTAGAAATCCCATGGATCTATCAAGTTAAGCTCTTATATCTGATAGAGAGATTTGATTTATCTCACCACCAGAAAAATAACCTTCGTCGCAAACCTATCAAGTTAGGATCTTAACTCTAGCAGCGAGACTTAATTCTCTCACCCACTTCAAAAAACAATTATTATTATAATCCTGACCCGATCATCGATTCTTTCTACTTTCCAAGTGAATCATCCTAGATCTATATGCTTTCCATGTGAGTCAATCCGTGATCCTGACCCAATCACCGTCTTTATCTGCTTTCCAGGTGAGTCAACCCATGATCCTGACCCGATTATCGATTCTGTTTGCTTTCCAAGCGAATCATTCTGGCTCTGTATGCTTTCCATGCGAGTCAATCCATGATCCTGACCCGATCACCGATTTGTCTGCTTTCTATGCAAGTCAATTCATGATCCTGACTTGATCATCAATTTTGTCTGCTTTCCAGAAGAATCATCTTGGCTTTGTATACTTTACATGCAAAGCAATCAGTGATATTTACCCAATCACCGGCCATGTCTGCTTTCCAGGCGAGTCAATCCATGATCCTGACCCGATCAACGATTCTATCTGCTGTCTAGGTGAATCATCCAAGCTCTGTATGCTTTCCGTGTGAGTCAATCCGTGATCCTGATGTGATCACCGGTTTTGTCTGCTTTCTAGGCGAGTTAACCCATGATTCTGACCCAATCATCGATTTTGTCTGCTTTTCAGATGAATATCCTAGTTCTGTATGCTTTCCATGTGAGTCAATTCACGATCCTGATCCAATCACCGGCTCTGTCTACTTCCTAGGCAAGTCAACCCATGATCCTGTCCCGATCATCGATTATGTCTACTTTCCAAGTGAATCATCCTCGCTCTGTGTGCTTTCCATACGAGTCAATCTGTGATCCTGACCCGATAATCGGCTCGGTCTGCTTTCCAGACGAGTCAACCCATAATTCTGACCTGATCATCGATTCTGTCTACTTTCTAGGCGAATCATTTTGGCTCTGTATGCTTTCCATGGAGTTAATCTGTGATCCTGAACCAATCTCCGGCTCTATATGCTTTTTAGGCAAATCAACCAATGATCCTGACTCGATCATCAATTCTGTCTACTTTCCAAGTGAATTATCCTAGCTCTTTATGCTTTCCATATGAGTTAATCCATGATCCTGACCCGATCACCGGCTCTCTCTGCTTTTCAGGTGAGTCATTCCATGATCCCAACCCGATCATCGATTCTGTCTATTTTCTAGGCGAATCATCCTGGCTCTGTATGCTTTCCATGCAAGTCAATCCGTGATCCTGACCTGATTGTCGGCTCTATCTGCTTTCCAAACAAGTCAACCCATGATCCTGACCCAATCATCGATTTTTTCTGCTTTCCAAGCGAATCATCCTGGCTCTATATGCTTTCCATACGAGTCAATCCGTGATCCTAACACAATCCCTAGCTCTATCTGTTTTCCAGGTGAGTCAACCAATGATTCTAACCCGATCATCCATTCTGTTTGCTTTCCAGACAAATCATCCTGGCACTGTATGATTTCCATGCGAGTCAATCCATAATCCTGACCCCGATCATCAGCTCTATCTGCTTTCCAGGTGAATCATCCCCGGCTCTATATGCTTTCCATGAGAGTCAATCACAAATCTCAAATTGATTATGTTTGTTATCTAGACGAATCACTCAGGCTCTATATGCTTTCCATGCGAATTAGCCACAAATCTCAAATCGATTCTGTCTATTAACCAAACAAATCACCCCGACTCTGTCTGTTATCTAGGCAAATCACTCTCATTACAAATTCTAAAATTAAACTTGTTATGGTCCCACCATTCCCATGATAAGTTCCACCTTCCACAACTCTATTGTCCAAAATCCACAACTCCATATTTCCAATATGTACTACCTTGACTCTGTCTATTCCCCAGATAAGTCTTTATTTTTCAAAAAAAGAAAGAAATAATGTGTGGCTATGGAAGCAACATCATGTATAAAGACGCAAAAGATCTATCCAAAATTCTTCAGGATATTAGCAAAAATGCTAAAACAGCATCTCCAGAACAGTGATCAAAGCAACACATTGAAGCAAAATTATTTGTTTATTGACAAAACAAAGGAAGAAAGTAAGGCGGTGCAAACAACCTTATTGTTCGAAAAGAAGAAAAACAAAGACAGGATGAAAGATTTAAGTGCTGCCTAAAACCCATAAACTTAACTTTGCCTCTTCAAGAGCCGCTCACTAGGTTTCTTCTATAGTGGATAGCACTTAATGACGTAACTCGTCTTCATTGATGACTAGCTGGTGAGAAGTTTGCATTCTAGCATCCTCGATTGCCCTGCTCTGCATATCAACCTCATGTTGAAGCTGGCTATGGCGAAGAATAAGTTCATCCTGCCTCTTCAACACTTCATCCTACTTCATCAAAGTGGTCACAAGAATGGCTTGGGCTTTGGCAATTGTCTCACGAGCACGATCTATGGTAACCTGATGGGCGTCCAGCTCGAACCTCGCCCGTTCTATCTCTCCAGTAATAGCCTCTTGATTTGCCCAATTACTAATTTCAGTGGCCCAGGCTTCTTCTTCGCGGTGAAATTCTTCTTGCCATGCAAATAGCTCTGCTCTCCGACAGGCAACTTTGATCTCTATTATGACAACAACATCAGTTCATCGAAGGCTCTCCAGTGATCGAACCTGCTCATCTAAAGAAGTCAGGCGATCACAATAAGGAGCATCTCATTTTGTTCCCTCGATGTTCTCAATATTGGCCAAATAACTCAACAACGGATGCCCAAGATCGATCAAACGAGGACTATCCCAAGAACATGGACATGCACCACCATAACAAGCGCAAGAAGTCCATAACACTGCTGAAAAAACTCCTTCAAGAGGATCATCATCAGGAACTACTTGCATTGAAGTTGGAACTAATTTTGGAGTGGGGGTTTTAGAGGGTGTCGCAATGCTAGGAGAAGCTTCACCACTCAAGATAGTTGTGAGGTGCGGCGCCAATGATTACAACAATGGACGAGCTGATTCTTGAACCATGGGTGGAAGACCCCTTGAAGTTACAACGATAGGAGTGATGGGAGTCGACTCTGAAGGAGGGCTTTCCTCTAGGACGTTTCCAGTGCTAGATTTTGCTGCCTCAAAGGAAAACATAAATGATGGCTTAGATATAGGAGGCACCCTAGTCGAGTGTCCTACACCAGCATCGGCAGACAACAAGGTAGCGATGGCCTCCACACCTGTCATCATAGGCAGAGGTAGAGTGGTGACAACAGCGGCTGGTAAATTGCCTAACTGAATGCTAATATCTGCAAAATAAGCATAATAAATGAGCAATAAAGATACAACAGAACGTAAATCATTGATGATGACTATACATAAAGGAATACCTACAATGCTAGTCAAAGTAGCCGGAGGAGGGATACCTTCAGAAGCGACTATCTCCACTTCCTCAGGATAGAGGTAACTATGCTTGCTTGTGTCAGGAGTAGGAGCAAAATAATTCTTCTCATAGGCATCCAGATCTGATGCATCGCTACCATCATCCCTGACATCACTGCCAGTGCCCGAATAGTCAACTTGCTCAAATGAGAGCGATTGATCAGAAGCAGAACGAGGCCTCGGTGAGCCGACACCTGATATACCATTCATTACATGAAGATGAAAAATAGAAAGAGGCAGAATAATAAAGTATTAGGGGGTAGAAACTTACGAGAGACACAAATCCAGTTATCAAACTGCGAGGTGGAGTTGCCATCCCAGACATTATAACGGGTGGTAAGGGAATAGCACTAGTGCCCAAACTATCCACGATAACAACATGTGGCTCTAAATTTGTAGGAACAACTTCAGAAATGGTCTCCAGAATGACCTCCGCATGTGCAACAACATCAAGAGCGACATCATGAATGGCTGCCGCAAGCACAACAACATCAGAAACATCGGAAGCTCATGCCCACTTTAAACTCGTTTTCAGTTAACTCTATTGTGTAGAAGGTGGCGCCCAAGTGAAATATTCAGGCTTTAACACTGGATCGACTGAGAGGATCTAACTTTGTCACCGAGACCTCTAGATAATCAACATCCTGAAACAAGTAGTTGGCCCACAACTTTTGGCTAATACCTTAGTTCCAGAAACCTCCTAACAAATGCAATAATAACACATCACCCCTCAATAAGTCTCGTACACTTGGGGGTCCTACTTCTTCAACTATTGTAGTTCCTGTGTTGTTGGAATTAAATCTTCATATGGTAACTTTCCCATCGATAACAAAGAGACTTCAAACATCTCGTGAAGGGTTAGGCCAACCTCACCGACAGGGGTGAAAAATGTCCCTGATTTGGGGTTAAACATCTCCAGAATGTTGTACAGGTGGTAGGCGTTGTGTGAAAGACCATACTGCACATTTCGAATAGCCTCGTACAGACTGATATTTTTTTAGTGTTGCCTCAAATTCAAAGAGGACAAAATTGATCATCCTGCTCCACCACATCCTATTCGTAGAGTGGATCCATCTGGGAGTACGAAAGTTGTGGGAGGGCTATTGTCCCTTCGCCATCAGGAAATCATTAAGAAAAGTACCTGCTAGTTGAGGAGATTCTCCAAGAGGGAAATCCTTCCCCATTCTGCCCAGTAGTAAGCCAGTAATGAGCCTACCAGGGCCATCTTGGTAAGGACCCTGGCTACCAAAGTTATCAATGGGGACCATCTTGATTCTTAGTGAGCTTCCACTCCATTTGGCGGAGTACAGAGATATTCTAGAGATAGGTCAATGAGCAACTCCTCACCATATCCAGGAGGAACATCCGCATATCGCCTACTTCATGGAGCCATTTTTCATCTTCATACAGCGGCTCCTCTTAGACGCGTATTGACTCACCAAAAAGAAAAACACTTCTCGAGTTCTTCTTTGTCGCACCTTCGAGCGAGGCATCGTTTATCAATTCCCGTAGAATGGATGAACTACAAATGGATAGTCTGTCTCTGCAATCATCAAAGCTACCTGGAGTAAATGTGGGAATAGGACCACGGAACTCAGGTTGGATCCTACCATTGGGACCCCCTCGGAAACCAAAATGATGACGTTTCAACATAGAAGGGGTGTAGTTCACTGCCAAAGAAGCAAAGAAGGAGTCAGAAGAATTATCAAGAAAATATGAAGAACATTTCTCTAAAGAAACGTGGAGCAATTGCGACAAAAAGGAGGCAAATGCGAAGCTAACACCATGTGAGCTGCAACCTTGCATTGCACAAGACAGTAGCCTAGATAGCAGCCTCATGCACATGAGGCAGTAGCATCATGTGGCGCGAGGCATCAGCTTCGTGTGGTGCGAGATTGTAGCCTCGCATCCAATCCGAGGTAGCAAAGTCACCGGTAGCGGAAATCTGGTGTTCTAAACTCCAGATTTCTCACAAAATTATGGCTAAAATCCTCCATAAATGCCTCGTATAAAGATTTTACTCAAAATAAAGAAGAAAAATGAGATTTGGAGAGGGTTCTACCTCCAATAATGGGGGGAACTCGTTCAATGCCAATGGTTGGCGAGCGTGCAGCGGAGACGACACCACTATGACTCGCCGGAGACTTCTTGGGTGAAGATTTGACAAAGAAATTTGAAGAAATTTAAGAGCAATCCAAGAGAACTCAAAAGGGAAAAGTCAGTTTTTCTTGGGAAAATGAAGGAAAGAAAGAAAGGAGAGTATTTAAAGAAGAAGAGGGCGCCAAAAGGGGTTAGTTACTATTCCTTCGCGAGACTATTTTTTGCAAGGCTATTAGCCCCGTAATTAAATTCTAAAGAAATTTGAGTGATAGAAACTCAAGAATTTGAAGTACAAAATATTTCAAAACTCGTTCAACATTAATAAACAAGATTTTGAAAACTTTGGAGCGGGGCTTATAGGTGGGAAAATTTGAGAAGCAAGTAAAAAAGTCACATGAGGCGAAATAGCCTCACATACGCGAGGCCATTAGCCTCGCGCACGTGAGGCTAGTTGCCCTCCACGGGGCTAATAGCCCTGCGCGAGGCAAGCAAGCCCTGCGCAAGGCTAATATCCTCGCTCACGCAGGGCTATTTCAGTTTCTAAATTGGGTTTCCTTTAAAATTTCAACTCAAATTTTGATTCTAATCATATCCAATCATTTGGAATTGAAAGATTTGATATCTGAATACGAATTCAGAGATGGATTTGATTGGGATTCCATCCTTATCTCGAAGGAAACCCCGAAATTATTCATAGGTGATTTTTGGGGATCTTTTGGGAAGGAGAGATTGGAGATTAGATTATATTCTATAGAGCCACAATTCATTAGTGAGAGGCCACTATCCAGAAACTATTCTCCACATTGAAGATTGATTTAGGGTGTTACATCGTTAACGGAGTACAAAGGTGAAGCTCCATTGCCACTTTAGAACCCACGAACTTATGTAAAAGAGAGAAACGTAATCTATAAGTCTATCTTGTTTGTTTCTTTATTTTTTTCTTCATTGTAATTTGGATATTTTTGTTGTAATCTTTATTAATGCAGGGAAATGAAAGGGAAAGTGTCTTTCGACGGAAACAGGTGTCACCCTATGCATGTTATACATACACAGAACGTATCACTATACAAATATAAGCAACAACCTATCTTAGAACTACAATAATTTTTGCATCTTAACTCCGATTAACGTTAATCTAGTACCATAAGAATATGGTTCACTAAACTACAATTCATTTAATACATCAGACCCTAATTTAACCATTTACCCAGTCATAAATAGGTTGAAAAATTATTACTTGATACTATCTAGAATAGCAGGACAACAGTAGTTAGCGATAGTAAAATGCCATAACTTTTGTTTTAGAGCTTCGATTGAGCTCATTCAAGTTTCATTGGATAGATAATTTAATTATTTACATCTAAAAATCTTATGATCTAATTTAATTCTTATCCTGGCTAAATCAAAATTGGAAGTTCCCTTACTTCTGTTCTAGGTCCATTGCAATAGGTTCATGGTAAATAAACCATAATTTTTGCTATAGAACTCCATTGAGCTCATTCAAGTTTCATTAAAAAGCTAATTAAACTCCCTACAACTGTACTAAATCTTAGTCTCTAATTCCATTTTGCGTTATTCAAACAAGACTTGTAAATCTGACCTATCCACTGAGTTGCAACAATATAGACATATATGTTATATCCGTGTATATATCTCTTGATTTATAATATGATACACATGTATATATATTCAATCACTCTTATTATTACCTATATATGGTGAATTCAGATCTACTATAGCTGATGTCTGGCATACATGTCATGTTCGAGTATATATTGCTTGACTCAAAATATGATATACATGCACACATATTTATTTATGCATGTTATTACTTGCACATGTTATTCTTACTTAGAAATGTAAACTCATGCAAGCAAACATATTCTGTAACTATTATGCTTGCAAGTATCACTCTTGTCCTTACCGTTATCGTCGTGCGTGTCGCTTCATATCTTGGCTATTGATACATGTTTCCTATTACATATGACACTTGATATTTAGCATATACTGAATTGTGGGTATAGGAAAAATGGATGGTGTTTTGAAACACATATTGTGGAAGTTTGTAGCTCATTTATATTGTGCCTAGCAGTACGGAATCTGATTCCTATGTGATTTATCTTGGGACCATGATACCGGGCACGCACAGTACACTTCTAGAATACATGAATACTCCCACTATTCAATTCCAAATTAATAGAATGCAGAGTACATTCTTTTGCCTGATCATATCATATTTTGTATACTATATACTGCAAAATTCATGTTATGTTTTGCATACCATGTTGTTTAATCATATAATTTGATCATGTTCTACTACATATACCAATTGTTTCATAATTCATGTCATGTTATTCACACCATATACAATATGATTCTTATAATATTCAGCATATCTTGTTAACATGATCCATGTATGTCATGATTCATATTATATTTATCATACTTTAATCATGTTACATTTTACATACTATGTAATTCGTGATTCAAGTTTTATTTTGCATTCATGTACTTCATGATCCATTCATATATATCTTTTATATTGTTCCTACTAGCATGTCACACTGATATGATTCATATAGCATTGTACGAGCTTGAGTTTATATTATTGTTTGGATTCTGACCCCTGGGGTTATCACACCCCAGGTCTGCTAGCCTTGATTGCAGTGTTCTAAAAGAGGGAATCACCCCTAAATTTTTTAGTACTTATGTTACTCTATTATGATACTATACTTTACACCACATGAGCAACCTTTTTGTATACATATACTTATCATTCTAGTATATCCGTTTTTAGATATTGCTATACTCTTGCCTGTAATATTGTGGCAG
Organism: Dracaena cambodiana; assembly: GCA_036321105.1. Classification (NCBI taxonomy): domain Eukaryota; kingdom Viridiplantae; phylum Streptophyta; class Magnoliopsida; order Asparagales; family Asparagaceae; genus Dracaena; species Dracaena cambodiana. The sequence continues at coordinate 16,574,918 of JAYEPQ010000015.1, forward strand.
ATAGATTTATATCTGTAGGATATATCTCATATTTATATACTTCTGTATCTTTTGCCTGCATTTGCTTGAAAAAAATTTACCTCGTGCGCTCCGGTATTGAAAGTGTGTTGGTGGTACCCTACCCTTTTATTAGGACCTACACTTGGGCCCACCTGTGTGGTTTGGAGGTGTCACAAAAGTAAAGAAATTAAGCTGGTGGTGAAGGCCGACTTGCCAACAATGCCAATGACAATTTTTCATGAGTTCCTGACAGTTTAGGATGGTGATCGCAATACCTTTACAAAACCAAATATCCAAAGTTGGTGTGCATGACTTCAATCTATGCAAGCAAAGATCGCAGGTCATCATAGATTCAGATCCAACACCCACTCTAATAAGTTAACATTATACCTCTTATAGCTTCATTTGTTTCATCCAGTTTAATACTATAGTCATTGATGTCCTAACTGTACATTCATTATGTGCAACGAGTATAACCTCTAACAACCAATCACTTTAGCTTATCATATGTAATGTTGCACGTCTTATAAGTTCCCTTTGCTTTGTCATTTTCAACATTATACTTCTATTGAATCATTCCTCCTTTAGTACTTTCAAAATTTTATCTTTAGCAAATTCTTTTACTAGTTTAATAGAACACCTCTGTCAAATCTTTTAAATTTCTAGATATGTTTAACTTCATACTTCTATCAAATCTTTTGAATTTCTTGATATGCTAACATCACTCCTTTGTCAAGTCAACATTAGTTACAACATTCAACAATGAACCCTTTACAAATGGATTGATATGTAAATAATACACTCTTTCAAAAATAGATTCATCCCCAAAATTGATGTATGATACTTTTGTAACTCTAACTTTAACAATTGCATCATAGTTACAAGGTAAAAAAAATAATAAAACATGGTACATACTATCTTCTTCAAATGTTTAACATAGCACTAGAAGTTCAAAGTACTCTGAAATTCATATTCACTTCACTTCGAAAACTATGAAGGGGGTCATATAGAAAATAAAATAAAAGCAATATCTTCTAAAGTCACAAGTCTATCGATGCTATAGATAGCACCCCATTTGCCAGCACAACAGATAATTTAGTAATTAGGAGTAAAAAGTGTAATATTTTATATCAATTTTATATATTCGTAATCCAATTTTATTGATTAATATTTGAAATTAATGATAAATTATTTTAATTAATCAAACCCTACACTTTAATATTTCTTTAGTGTTTTATAATCTTTTTACAGGGTTCCATACGAAAGAAAGTTGAAACAAGAAGCGTACTAATGCATATCAGCCCATAACCAACATTTGACAAGTCTAGTTGTCAACAGTCATCTGGTAGCTATCAATACCCAAATGATTGTATAATCACCTGCGAGCAGCTATCGAAACTGCTATCGAAGCAGCTGTCGACAGGCGGTCAGCTATTTGCGCAGAGCTAAAAGCTTAATTGAAATTGAATTTCCTTGTAAATAGAGTTCTTGTATATGATTCTTTGGAGGCTATATAGCCAATGTAATTAAGAGTTTCACAGAGATGATGATGTTATTTTTAGATAATAGAGAGAATTAAAAGGGAGTTTTTTGTATAGAAATTTTCTGTATTTGTTCATAGTTATTAATAAAAGAATCTCATTTATTCAATTATTGATGGTTATGATGAGTATGAGTGACTAATTTTTACATTGGTTCTGATGAAATAACAAATCTTACATGAATAACTAGTATGAGTTTTTTGCTTAATTTATGCTTAACTGTTTACGTAATTATTGATGTTTTGGTTCCCTATTATCTTATTAGGAACCAAATATAATTTAAGATATATTATTTGATGATATATTCGTTGCTTGGTTTTTTATATATCAAAGAATTTTTAGGCACACCGTATACTTAGACGTTGAGAGATTATTTTTATTATTCATATGTTATGCTTAGGTCTATCTGAAAATTTAAATAGGATTAATCGAGCGAAAAGTCAAAATATTAAGATTACAACTTTCTTTGATTTTGTGCATTAATGATATATTTTCTGGTTGTATGAGACCAAGTGATCTATATAATTGAGATAATTAAGCATAAACTCATCGAGTAATTCAAACTATGGGGTATTAATCCATTTGACCAATAATCTTATCTAGTTTTAATCAATCAATTAATTTATTTCATTAATTAATCCTCAACCTTTTTTTTACTTCATAACCTATACAATTTTAGCGTCGAAACACAATAACTTAAAAATCCTCGAGAGAATGATCTTGGGTATCTACTACTTGAATTACTACTTGTTGATCTCTTCTACGTGGGAATGTACAATTTGGTTCGAGTCCTTTAGCCCTAGCACGAAAATGGAGAACAACTCCATCAACGATGCAAAGAAAGTATCTTCACAATAAATGAATAAATTTGCCGACAAAAAAAAAAAATCATCTCTGCCAATGAAGACAAAGTCATCTTCACCGACAAGAATAGAAGTATCTATGCCAATGAAACAAAGTTCACCTCCATTAAATAATGAAAAATATCATCTCTATCAACGAAGCCAACCCAGCTCCGCTGATGAAGGAGAATCATCTTCGCTAATAGAGCCAGTCCACCTCCACCTAAATATATTTAATCAAGTCCTTCAATTCAACGACACGATTTTCTATGGCCTTCTAAAATCGAGGAGACAGTTATAACAATTAAGGGTATAAATACACCTAAGATCTAAATAAAAGTCGACATCTAAAGACAAGGTTATCAAAATAAACTTTATGCCATTCAAGATCTCTGTTCAAAGAGAACAAAGATTGCAAAAAGCAAAGCTCGCCATCTTATTCAAAATCTTCACATCCATTATCGAATCGCCATTGGGCCAATGAGCCACTCGGGCTAGCTTACCATCGTACCATTTTCTAGACAAATTTTTAACTTTTAATCTCCATTTATTATAAAGAGAGAAATCTTCTCTCTTTTGTAAATATAAATCAAGAGTTCTCGAGTTCCATTTCTTCCTTTTTTTTGTCGTTTTAATTCCTTTTACAAAAAATAATTTCCAATCTAATAATATATTTCTCTTTTAGTATTTTCTTTTCAATCCTACAATATATTTCTGTGAAGTATTTGTTATATATCTTGCTATTAATTATTTGGTTAGATTATTTGATATCTTGTAATATTAAATTTGGTTGTTAATTATATATGTAGTTGTTAATTTTGATTGTTCATTATATATCTCGTATTATTAAATAATAATTTTGATTAATTTTTTAGTGCATATGATTTGAGAGTCATTGAAAACTTATTGAGTTTGGCATTTGTTATTTGCTAGACAATGGAGATACAGTTAAGAGCCATTGTAAATTACTATAAAAGCTCAATTTTCGGGTATCAAAATCCGAACGAGCAAGAGAATTCTGTTTGGCGTGGCATCCTCGACACCTTGTTCGTCCATATGTAACTAAAAATACTGAACAGGTAAACTATACATTTTTTGGCAAAACATTATTTTTCGGGTCTTGTTAACCAAGCATGTTTACTTTCCATCGAGGAGTCAAGACTCCGATGTTTTTTTTGTTTGAGATCCAAACAGTGAGAGTAGCATATTTTTAATTTTTTTGGGCAAAGTCTCTGTTCGAGTTCTTTTTCCTGGATGGATGAATTTCCTGTCCGGAAATTACGAAATCTTATACCTTTCGAGTTAATATCCATAACTATGGGCTTTTATCGAATTTTAATTTTTCAGCCAAAGTTTCTGTTCAAATATGAGCAACAGAGTCTTTGGAAAAAAAAAAAAAATTCTGATCCTCACCATCATGCATGTGGAATCCTCCATTGAGAATCTGAGATTAGTTCCATATTTGTATTTACCATTGTCCTCAATTTTTTTCAAATTCCCTATGCAATTCAAAATTCCAATGAGGATTAAGAGCAAAAAACAATCGAAACGAATAGAAAAGTACATGGAATAAGATGGAATAGACAAGAACTTTAGAATTTACTATGGAGAGAGAGTAGTGAGGGAAAAAGTTTTAGACTGGGATTAAGCATTGGTTCCTAAAGATATGCCAAGTTGAGAAAAAGACGTCAAATTCATTACAAACTTATAGTACACATCAAATTTTCGGAATTGGAGGGGCGCACTCAATTATTACTCCCCTCAAGGATATCAGATATGATTTGCTCCCAAATCCAATTTCTGCTCGCAGTGAAATTAATAATTTCCTCCTCTTGCTAACAAAAATTGCCATTGTAAACTAAACTTATAAATTAAAAAACAAGAGGAATGAAGTGAGCAGAATCTCCTATGAGCAAGCGAGCGGTTTAATTTCCTATGAAATCATCAGCCTTTGCTGTGCTTTCTTGGCTTTCTTGCTTGCATGGATTTTCATGTAAACCTTCTTTGTCCTGAATGCCAACAACAGATCAAAACCAAACCCAATGAAGCACGCAATGGCCATGATAACAAAAACAAGTCTATAACAGTGGGCTCCAACACAAGTGTTGCCACCGCCAGCTGTTTTAGTTGCCTGAGCATCGTAGAGGAATCCAGCTAAGAGGCCTGAGAAGAGGAAAGAACCCAGGGGAAGGTTCAGGATGAGAATGTTGTAGATGAGGCCATAATTTTTCAGGCCGAAGAGCTCTGATGCAGTTGGAACAGTGACAGCAAGGCGGACACCATAGCATACTCCAACAATCACAGAACCTAGGAAGAGTGATCCAGGCAATGCCATAGCCATTACTACATAGCCCACTGCCATTAGGATCTGGGAAGCTGCATTCCATAAAGGCCTTGGTGTTCCACACTTCCTGCATGATGGAACAGTATCTATAAGTACTCAGACAACTTTAAAAAAATTTCTCGAAAGTACAGAACAAGTGCATGTTAATTATCGTTAGTCAATCAGGAACTCTTTAACAGAATATATATTCATTTGCACTAAATTAGCTCTACTGAACAATGATAGCAGATTAGATGAATAAAGCAATCGGCAGACTATCATGTTTGTCACCATGAATACCAGAAATTAAGCTAAATATATTTGACTTGTTTTTACTTCAAAAAAATATTTGACTTATTAACTACTTTTGAGCAAGCTATCCAAATGCCAAGAAATAGAATAACAAATTGTTCTGTCAAGACTATAGATTTCACAGAGGATCACGATGAACACCCACCCATTCTTCACCTCAGTACTCTCTCGATTGGCTATTTTGTTCCCCACAGCTTGGCTGAGAGTGCAGTAAGAAATACTACAAACTGATAGACATTGCTCATGTACAACAAGTGCAATAACTTTATGCTACAAATGTAGCAGTTCTGCAATACAAGAAGCTGGCCCCCGTATGTACAATGGGCCAACAGGCTTGGTCAACGTACAGTGCCTTCTTAGTATGTACTTGGGACAAACAAAGATACATAATCTAATATCTCAACTCTCATGTCTTTGCCTCTGATCCCATCTTGCTTCAGGAATCCATATTTGTACAAGATTCTGATTCTTCATAAACTGACAAGAAAATAAAATAGTGAAGACGGAAGACCACTATTAAACCTCCCCTTATTGTGGTCCAGTTTCCTTATTAAATTATAGAGCAAATTACTTTCTGAACTTTAAACATGCACATGCAATAAACTATATATGATTAAGAAAGGCCACAAACTTAAATTTTTTATAAACAAGAGAAGGTATGAAAAATAAAATGAGACTAACACCATGAATTTATATGATAGGGGTTATTTTGTTTTTACGGAAAGGTACTGGATCCTCTTTCGCAATTTAATTAAACCTATTATAAACTACTAAACGCTGGAAAATTATGATGATGCAGGCACTTCAAACATTGCATTTTCCTCGATTCTTCAGTGCTAAAGTCAACGCAAGAGAGTAACAGTGATGATGAATAAATACTTACTTGAGGAAGTACTCAGAAAGAGATCCAGATCCGATTCTGCCGAAGAATCCCCAAATGCTTGTCATCGAAACAAAGAGGGAAACATCAGTGTAACCCATGGCCAGCCCCATTTGTCCCATGTTGTTCATCACCGCCAGTCCAGTACCCACGCCGCACAAGAACGACACGAACATTATCCAGAAATCCAATTTGCTGAGCGCCTCCTTAATCGTATGATCCTCTCCGATTTCGGGGATCTTCTTCTCTGCATTCTCCACTGCCGCAATCAACGCTTCTTCTTTTATCAAAGGCTCCTCAATCTGACCCTCGATATCACCATTTGTAGCCTTCGATCTCCTCGCTTTGAATGCCAAGTAAATGGGCACCCCCACGGGGGCCGCTAACAGGACCATAAGAACAGCAACAAATATTCTCGACAGAACCACTCCATGCTCGCCAGAGAGATCAAAGACGAGCAAATACACTGCAATCACAACCGCTGCAGTGTTGATCACATTGAAGCATTTGGTTTCAGTCTCCTCTTCCGCCAGCGTGGGGCCGTCGGCGGACGATGGCGCCTCGCGGAGGAAAACCATCGCCATAGTGCAGACGGCAGCAGGGACGACGGCGAGCATCAAGAGGAACGAGGCCGGATTGTCCGCAAACAGAGCGGAGCAGAGGTCGGTGAAGATTGCGGTGCTGAGGCCGACGTAGCCCTTGAGAATCCCGGAGACAGGGCCTCGGTTCCGCCGGAAGTTGCGGATACAGGTGACAAGCACCGCCGTGTTCATCCACGTCGTGCTGTTGCCTCCCATGCACAAGAATATACACATCTGCACAGTCATGAATCAATTATGTGGCCAATTCCGTCTACAAAATTAAAACCGATTGCGTCTGAAAATCAAATAAATCTAAGGACATAGTCTACCGACCTGCCAGTAGGGGAGAGGGGAGATTGACTGGCGGACGACGAGCCACTGGGCGCCGTAACCGACGAGGCCCTCAAGAGAGCCGATGAAGAGGATGACGGGGGTGGGGACGCGGTCGGAGGCGAGGCCGGCTAGGAGGCCAAAGGCCTTGCCGACGTCTTTGGCGACGGAGAGGTTGTTCAATTGGAGCTGCGTGAGGCTCATTAGATTCTTGAGGGCATCGGAGTAGTTGGAGAAGGTATAATTGTTGCCGGAGATGCACTGCACCCAGACAGCCGTCACCAGGCCCAGCCACTTTCCCACCTCCGTCGTCGACCCTGATAGCTTCAACCCAAGGCCCATTTTTCTTTTTCTTTCTCTTTTTCCCCTATCCTTTCCCTTGAGATAACTGAAAGATGTTAGGGTGATATGCGGGTGCCATATGGTGCGATAGAAGTGGGGTATTTAAACGGAACTGAACTGTGGAGATTGCTATATTTTGGAAAGGATAATATTTATTTAATTTTTTATTTTTGAGATCTCTGACCCTAAACGAGACGTCCAAGTTTCGCTGTACTTTTCCTGGACGCAAACAATCGGTGGAATGTGAGAAAATAAAAACTAAAAAATTAAATATTATTTCATAATCAGACATTAGGAGTTGTTAGTTTTTATTTTCTCAAATGAACAGTTAACTTGCTTTTCGTTTCTTCCAATGCGGATAGCTTCCAATGCCGATAGCTTCAAATTCCTAATTGTCTATAATCGGAGCACTGCTCTTTCCATACTGGAACAGTTGAAACTTTGCTATTGTTTTTCCAAACAGTGACCAGCAAAGAGCTTCTTTCCAAATTACTTCTTCCTTCTCAATTTCCTCTTGTCGGCTGACACCTTGACTCCGCATTTCGTAGAAGAAATCAAGAAAAGATAAGATGAAAGCAAAGAAAGAAGCCATGAGCTCCCTATCTCTTTGTTTATTCTTGAGGACAACAAAGACAATCTCTCCCTTTCGATAGGTACGGCCAGCACATGGGCCATTGGATGATATGCAGACAGTTTCCTCTTCTGCGTTTTCTTCTCTTATCATCTGCTGGCCCATAGGATGATATGCGGACAGATTCCTTTTCTGTGTTTTCTTCTCTTATCATCTCATTGTCGCAATCGTTGAATAACAATCCAATCGCTATCGCCAATACAAAATATCTTTGGATCTGGACGATATTGATCGCTTAGGTGTACCACATATTGTTCCTATCAACCAGCCTACCATGATGGACTCTGCTCCTGTCCTGTCCAATTCCTCTTGGATTAATGCCAACTAACAATTCACTGGGGGTTTGAATCTGTCCATCACTACTGTGGAAGGAGGTTTTCGAATTAAATTTGAGGAGAGGCTCCGAAGAGGTAGAATAGCGTAATAATTTGAAGTCTAATTTGTACATATGTTGATTTTTTTTTGACGATAAGTACATATGTTGATATTGTCTTGTCTGATCAGGCATTGGAATCATGACATACATACCTGTAAATTCTTGACTATTTATTCTTAGCTTAACATAATTATTCTTAACATAATTATTCTCTCTGTCCAGAAAAATTTGTCCAACAAGAGGACAATTTCCAATGAAATAAGTGTAGACGTGAATCATATAGGGGTACCTTTCCAGATAGGTAAAATGTACGATGCAAGGTATTAGTCATGTACCGGTTTCATCTTCTCTTTACAGATACTTGCGTTATCATAAGTATCGCATTTTAGTTCATTCTACTCATTCAGCTGAAGCTTACATAGTGGGTCTGCACTATTTAGATCAAGGTTCATAGTTTTTATAGCTCAATAAGCTTTATACTCAAGTTCTATTAAGAGATGACAAGTTTTAGCATACACTAGACAATAAGGAGTGCATATGCCAAGTGGTATCTTATAAGCAGTTCAATATGTCCAAAAAGCATTGATCAGTTGTAACAACTAATCTTTTGCAATTTGGGTTAAATCATTTTTTTCTATAATTTGTGTAATATCCCAATTAGCTAGTTTCGTTTGACCATTCAATTGGGGATGGTAAGATGTCAAGACTTTATGCATTATATCATACTTTCACATTAAGTTCTCAAAAGCTTTATTACAGAACAGGAGCCCCTCGCTAATAATAGTTTGGGGAACCTTATATTTGCAGGCACTAAAAAATAAAACAATTTACAAAAGAAGAGTGATGATGCCTGCGCCCAAGAAGCGCATGTTGGGATTCGTAATAGAAATAATTTACCAATTGATAAATCCGAAATAAAATAAATAATTTTGTATATCATTGAATCTCCTGATTAATACCATGAGTAAAAAATTAAAAGTGGAAGCATACCTGAATCCATTGATGTAGAAATCTTGCGGGAAGAGAACGCTTGCGTTATGATCTTCCAATTTTAACCACCAGATCCTTCCTTAGAATTCTTTCTGAGAGGATTTTGAGAAATCAAAGTACGTCGTGGTAGAACGGGGACCATAACCCTAATTATAAACTGTTAGGGCAGTTATAATTTTTACCATAATTACCCTTCTGCCCCTCATAGAAGTAATAATTATCTAATAGTATTTACACAATAATCTCATGACTATTATACCCTTTAAACCAATTAATCAATTATTAATTAGACCACAAAATTTAGACTTGGCTTAATTAAATGATAGCACACACATTTTAATTGTCTACATGTGTGGCCCCAAATTATAGATTAATTACAAAAATTAATCTAACAATCTCCCACTGGGCCACATATGTAATCCAATAAAAATGTTTAACCGTATGAGCTCAAAATTTGCTATCACATCCTTAGGGTATATCCGAAACAATCTTATCCATTTACTATGCGGACATAGGATCAAAGCGATCTTTGTTACATCAATTGTTACTAGACCGATCAATGGTCACATATATCAGCACAGCTAAATGACATAGATCAATCATGAGTACGTAGCATGGAAATTACATGCAATGTGATCTATTCATGCCTATTTCCAACTAGTCCTACTTAACTTTATTGAGATCAATTCTTTAGCATTTTAACAGAGTGTAATAAGCTGAATACTTTATTTTCTGCAGAACATAATCCAAATGTATAGATAAAATCTAAACATAACATAGAGCAATAAACAATAAATAATACAAACTCCCACTAAATTTGAATATCCTCAAATAAGATAACACCTATATGATTAGTGTGCTCATGAAAGACCTTGGGTGGTAACCCTTTGTAAGCAGATCCGCTATCATGGAGTTTGTTCCAATGTGCTCTATGAATATCTGTCCACTCTGTACTCTTTCTTTTACAACTAGGAACTTGATATCAATGTGTTTTGACTTTGTGGAGCTCCTGTTGTTATTGGAATATAAAACTGCTGATTTATTGTCATAAAATATTTTCAGTGGTCTTTCAATACCATCCAGAACACGCAGCCCAGTGATAAAATTTCGCAGCCATATTCCTTGATTGGATGCCTCATAACATGCTACAAACTCTGCTGCCATGGTGGATGAAGCTATGAGTGTCTGTTTCGCAGACCTCCAAGAAATTGCTCCACCAGCCAACAAATAAATATAGCCCGATGTGGATCTTCTGCTGTCTTGGCATCTAGCAAAATCGGAGTCAGAGTACCCAATAATCTCTAACTGATCTGATCTCCTATATGTAAGCATGTACTCTTTTGTTCTCTGTAAATATCTCATAACCCGCTTGGCTGCTTTCCAATGATCCATTCCGGGGTTACTTAGATATCTGCCTAACATGCCAATAATGTACGCAATATCCGGACGCGTACATACCTGAGCATATATTAGACTCTCTACAGCCGAAGCGTAAGGAATCTTATGCATTTCTTGAATTTCTAAATTATTTTTAGGGCATTGACTTGTACTTTATTGAAATCAAGCTTGCTAAAGCGTGCTTGTTTCAGCCTTATCGTTTTTAGCAAAACGTTTCTGAATTTCTGTAAGGAACTCACTGGTATTGGTAACCTCATCAGTTACTGCACCCCTAAAAGCTTCTGGAATGCCGCGCTTGGTGATCATCAGACTTAGCCTATTTGAACGCTCCCACTTATCCCAATAAACCTCATCCTGCTGAGTACTTTCCTCATTGAGTTCATTAGGTTTGGGCATTCTCAAGGCTAAATCTAGATCCATGCAGTTCAAGAGAATCATCATATTCTCTTTTCAGTCCTTAAAATTAGTCTCATTTAACATAGGGACATTGCTCATGTTGGCAGATACAGAAGTAGCAGACATAAAAGCTGAATAGAGAACAAAAATAAAATAAATCGAATAAACCATTATGCTCACATAAAGCAAGCAAATAAACACTTAATCTTTAAATTTAAAAAGCAAATTATGACATTTCAAGATACCTAGCACAACATTAATATCAAGTCTTTGGACAGTAATATTAACTGTAAATGGTACTCTTGTTGTAGTGATCAAATATTGATGATAAGTTATTTCAAATAAAAAACCTATCTTTGGATTGGTTTATTATTCACATTAGGTTACATTTATAATCATTACATATTTATCACCACTGGTGTGCGTATAATTCGGCCAAATATTAACTTTCCTTTGGGCCAGTCAATATCCGCATGAATCACATAAACATTAATACATTAACCAAATAATAATAATAATAATTTCAAATAAATGTAAACCCCATCTCAAGATATCTGGATTCCATTAATATTTTATCTTTGGACAACAATATTAACTTCTTAGTAATATCTTGGTGTAGTAATCAAATACTGATGATAAATAATATATCAAACAATAAATCTTCCTTTGGGCCGAGTCATTGTTCACATATAAACCAAATAATCACCATGCATTTATTACTGCAGGTGCACATGCAATTCTATTAAATATTAACCTTCCTTTGGGCTGATTAATATTCATATAAGTTATATGCACACAACTTTTTATATTTCAAGATAAAATTAATTTCAACAAGAGAGGTCACTTTGGTGACATGTTGCTTCAGTCAATCTATCTCAAAATATATATCCAAAATACAAATATTTGAAATTAAAATTATACTGAATCAACCCGTAAAAATTATCAAAAATTGACCTTAAGAGAAAATTCCTTTAAAAAAAAAAATGTGTATAAAACCTTAATAGCCTTCAATTTTTTTTTATAAACAGTAAACCAATTTTTTTTTTGAAACAGTATCGGATGATCAGTAATCCGATTTTTTTTAAAAAAATGGATGAACAGTAATCTGGTAAACAGTAATTCAATGAACAGTAATCGGGTGAACAGTAATCCGATGAACAGTAATCGATAACAGTAAGCCGATGAACAGTAATCGATTAATAGTAGTCGGGTTAATAGTAATCCGATGAAAAAAAATCGGGTGAACAGTAAAATCCGAATTCTGCACAGTAAATTTTTTTGATGAACAGTAGAATTCGAATTTTGTACAGTAAAATTTTTTTTTTAAATGAACGGTACAAAACTTTAAATTCAATTGATTACTCAAAGAATTAATCAAGGAGTAGGCTCTGATACCAATTGTTGGGATTCGTGAAATAATTTACCAATTGATAAATCCGAAATAAAAGAAATAATTTTATATATTATTGAATCTCCTGATTAATACCATGAGTACAAAATTAAAAACGGAAGCATACATGTATCCATTGATGTAGAAATCTTGCGGGAAGAGAACCCTTGCGTTATGGTCTTCCAATTCTAGCAACCAGATCCTTCCCTAGAATTCTCTCTGAGAGGATTTTGAGAAATCAGAATATGTCGTGGTAGAACGGGGACCATAACCCTAATTATAAACTGCTATGGCAATTATAATTTTTACCATAATTACCCTTCTGCCCCTCATAAAAGTAATAATTATCTAATGGTATCTACACAATAATCTCATGACTATTATACCCTTTAAGCAAATTAATCAATTATTAATTAGACCACAAAATTTAGACTTGGCTTAATTAAATGATAGCACACATATTTTAGTTGCCTTTATGTGTGGCCCCAAATTATAAATTAATTACAAAAATTAATCTAACAGTGCATGCCTCTCAGACGAGTGCATCTTATCTTAAGACACATGCACCCTCAAAATGAGTTTATCTCATGCTCATGCCTACTCACAACCCAAAAGCATATCTAAGGGAGTGCGCCGAGGAGCACACCCATGGACACTGTAGAGCACACACTGATGAGTGTGCCTTCTAGATAAGCGCATCCCATCCTCAGGAGCGCACATGTCTCTAGAAGGCGCGTGCAATCAGGTTCTTGCAACCCAAAAGTGAACTAGAGATGAGCACCAGAAGCACGCCAGTAGGCACCGCAAAGTGCACACCAAGGAGAACGAGCTCTCTAGACGAGTGCATCCAATGCCCAATAGCGCGTGTATGTTCCCAGCAAGCGCACGCTTCCCAAGAACGCGCTATCTAGAAATAAACTTAGAAGCATGTATGCTATCCAGAAATAAACTTAGGAGCATGTGCCGAGTCGAGGCGGAGCACAAACCAAGAAGTGCATATTCGGCACACCGCGCACGCCATACGACACTGCGCGTGCACCCAAGATGCAAGTCATGCACACCCAGAGCACACCGCACACGCCCAATGCACCGCCCAAGGCACATGCCCCCCTCCGTCGTCGCGTGCCTACCCCAGTGGGGCACTGTGCGGGCACATGCCTAGTGGGGCACTGCGCGCATGCGCCCCTAGTGGGGGGCGCTGCGCAAGCGCCCCCAGAGCGCTATGCGTATGCCCCCAGGGGGGCGCTGTGCCAGCTAGGGCAGGCTGCATGCGCACGTTGTGTGCTTCGCACACTCTCCCCTCTGTGCACTGTGCTTCGCACACTCTCCCCTCTGTGCACCACGTTTCGCTTTGTACTCCACGTTGCGGTCCATATTCGTGCTCCAATTACGGGAACAGTTATCTCTCCAAATGCTATAAAAGACTTCTTTATCAAAAAAAAAAAAATGAGGAGGAGGAGAGAAGCAAAGAAGAGAAATCTCTCTCAATAGAGAGAGAAGGAGAAATCCACAATAAGGAGGATTCCTCTCTCTGAACAAAAAATGACCTCTCACTCATCAACTAAAGGTGGGGCCACGGAAGAGAAATCCACAAACTAAATGAAAAATTCACAAGACTATGAGAGATCCAAAAAAGAAAGAGATCTAAAGTTCCAAGGAAAATTCAGAGAGTGAAGTTCCCTCTTTTTCTTCTCGGACCAGAGCTTGGTTCCGAAGAAATCAGTCGACGCGATGTTCGGATCATCAACGGGAGATCCAAAATCCAAATATGTTCCACCACTGCTAGAGATCCCACATAAGAAGGGAGACAGAGTCATCTCTCTTCCCTTTTCTTGTAACCCGTCTTCTTTTAGAAATAAATTATAATTTTCTTTTATTTATCTGTAAATTGAAATTTCAAATGGCAATGAAAGGAAGTTCTCTGATTTCGAGCATACAAGAGTTAACTTCTAGTGTGGTGAGATCCAAAGATATAGAGAAAATCTAGAGAGTGGAGTCCCTCTTTCTCCCTAGGCTAGAGCTTCATGCCGAAGAAATCAGTCGATGCAACGTTCGGATCATCAATGGAAGATCCAAATCCAAATATCTTCCACCGTTGCCAGATATCCCACAAATTAAAAAGGAAAGCATAGTCATCTCTCTTCCCTATTCTTTTAACCCATCTTCTTTTAGAAATAAATTGTAATTTTCTTTTATTTTTCTGTAATTGAAATTACAAATGGCAATGGAAGGAAGTTCTCCGATTTTAGGTATACAGGAGTTGGCAACCACAATGAGAGCCTCTCTTTACTAAAGAGAATACAGTGATGCAATCCATCGTTATCGTTGATTCCTCCAGCTTGAAACCCATAAGGCATTATCATCGGGTGATAGTAGAAAAATATGAGGCATTATTGCCCATGGATAACCATAAGGCGTTATCACCTATCAAAAAAATGAGGTGTTATCGCCCATAAACAACGACAAGAAATCATTGTTTGTCGATAAATATGAGGTGTCATCACCTCTTAACAAAAATATAGTGTCATCACCTCTTAACAAAGATAAGGCGTCATCGCCTATCAACTGTCATACAGTCGTCTCTTCACAACTGATCTGTTGAAAAGAACTTCACCAAGCCAAGCTTAGCCTTGATGCGGTCAAATTAAAAAAAAATCAAGACCACTGAAGAAGACGCAAACCTCAATGGGTACACCTCAAAATTACAAAAGAGGTGTTTCTCCACGAGCAATCTCAGTCACGTACAAAAGTCTGTTGCGCTTCTCTGTGTACAATTTCAGTCTCGCGTGCACGGAGCACACTAGTCTCCACAGAACCAGCAACATGTGGAACTGTCTGCACATGTGGAACTTGTTGGATAATCCTTTTGCATTGTCTCAGCGTTTTTAGATAAGAAGATTAGTTCAGTTTGGTTTTGAATTAGTCAAGATAAGAAGATTAGTTCAGTTTGTTAGATAAGAAGATTAGTTCAGTTTATTTTTGAATTAGTCAAGATAAGAAGATTAGACCAGTTTGTTATTTGAATTAGTGATCCGCTTAGAGGCGTCAGTTTTATACTCCCTATATATAGATGAAATAATCAAGAGGAAGTTTCAAGCCCTCTTCTAAAAAAAAAAAAAAAATCTTCTTCTATTTCTGTTGTTTTTCTACATTTGGTATCAGAGCCGAAAGGGTGAGCCGATTGAAGGAAAAAAAAAGAGAGCCGCCGAAGTCTTGAAGCTTTCTTTGCTTGGTGCGGCAGCACAAAGATCCCAGGGGCTGAAATTATTTTGCCAAGAAAATAATTGAGTTGCTCCTTTTGGTTCGGTAGGAAGAAAGAGGGCGACTGCTGTTGCAAACAAAATAAGGGGAAATTAGAGCTCGTGTTGTATGCCAAAGATCATGCCACGAAGCATCATCACCAGCGGAAATGACGGGGCTGCCTCGGGTGCGCTGGCGAAGGAAAGCACCGGCGTCTCCCTCCACTATCCGATGCTGACGAATACGAACTACGCAACCTGGGCTATCAAGATGCGCGTGTACCTACAAGTACAAGGTGTGTGGGACGCCATCCAGCCCGGGGCCGACGTGGAGACAAGGAAGGACAAGATGGCACTCGCCGCCATCTATGAAGCTATCCCCGAGGAAAACCTTCTTCTCATAGCGGAGAAGGAGACGACAAAGGAGGCTTGGGAGACGCTCAAGACAAAGTACGTGGGTGCTGATCGAGTGAAGCAGGCGAAGCTCCAAACTCTAAAGAGTGAGTTTGAAACTCTCCGCATGAAAAAAGCGGAGACGATAGATGACTTCACCGGGAGGCTGACAGCCATAGTCAGCAAGTCCGCCCGCCTCGGCGGCAAGATCGAAGAAAGCACCGATGTCAGGAAGTTCTTGGTCACCGTCCGCAACAAATTCCTACCCATTGTCACGTCGATTGAGCAGTTTGCCGATCTGATGACGATGACATTGGAGGAGGCAATTGGTCGCCTCAAGACTTTCGAGGAAAGGATTCGTGGTGCCGATGGCAAGGATGATGAACATCTTCTACTCACGAAGGCGGAGTGGAAGGCTCGCTGGAAGCAGTCCGGTGAGGGTTCATCATCGAACGTGTCAAAGGGGCGCGGCAAAGGAGCTGGGCGCGGCCAGGGGAGCGGTTCTGGACGCAGCCACGGCACTGGGCCTGGAGAGGAGAACCGTAATGAAGAGCAAGGTGAGGAGAAGAAGAAGTTCGACCGGATGAAGGTCAAGTGCTTCAACTGCGGCATTCTCGGGCACTACGCAAGAGAGTGCCGCAAGCCGTGGCAAGAGCGCAAGGAGCAGGTGAATCTTATGCAGGCTTAGGACGATGAGCCCACGCTGCTGATGACGCAGGTCTACACTCTCACAGAAACCCCGACCGTTGACATCATGCTCAATGAGGTTCACGAGCGAGTGCACCTTAGTCGGGAGAAAGAGTACCACGACGACATCTGGTACTTGGACACCGGGGCTAGCAACCACATGTCCGGGTGCAAGGCGAGCTTTGCCGAGCTGGACTCCAACATAAAGGGCTCGGTGAAGTTTGGAGACGGCTCTGTCATCGACATTTGTGGATACGGAACGGTGCTTTTCACTTGTCACAACAGCGAGCACCGTGCGCTGATGGACGTCTACTACATCCCAAGGCTCTGCAGCAACATAGTGAGTCTTGGGCAGCTCGACGAACACGGCTACCAGACGCTCATCGAGGATGGTATGCTGTGGATCCGCGACCGGCAACGGCAGCTGCTTGCCAAGGTAAAAAGGACCAAGAACCGCTTGTATGTGCTTAACCTTGATTTATCACAGCCTGTGTGCTTGGCGGCAAGGTGCAGTGAAGATGCGTGGCGGTGGCATGCGCGCTACGGACACCTGAATTTTCAGGCCCTCCGTAGGCTGGCGCAACATGGCATGGTTCGTGGACTGTCACAGATTGATCAGGTGGACCAAATCTGTGACGGCTGCCTTGTGGGCAAGCAATGGCGGACCCCGTTCCCACAGGAGGCGAATAATCACGCAGAGAACGTGCTTGACCTGGTACACGGTGACTTGCGCGGGCCTATCACGCCGGCCACACCAGGAGGCAAGAAGTATTTCCTGCTCTTGGTGGATGATCTCAGCCGCTACATGTGGCTGACACTCTTGGAGTCCAAGGACAAGGCAGCGGCAGCCATCAAGCAGTTCCAAGTGGGAGTTGAGCTGGAAGCTGGCTGCAAGCGGAGGGCCCTCCTAACGGATTGCGGTGGCGAGTTCACGTCCGCGGAGTTCGGCAATTACTGCGCAGACCGTGGCATCAAGTGCTTCCTCACAGCGCCATACTCGCCGCAGCAGAACGACGTCGTTGAGCGGCGAAACCAGACGGTGGTCGCAATGGCCAGGAGCCTGCTCAAGTCTAAGGGGATGCCAGGAAGGTTTTAGGGTGAGGCTGTCACAACAACAGTACATATCCTCAACCGCGCGCCAACCCGCAGCGTCGACGGCAAGACGCCTTACGAGGCGTGGTACGGAGACGTCCGAACGTACACTACTTTCATACATTTGGGTGTGTTGGACACGTGAAGGTGGTGAAGCCAAACGTAAAGAAGCTGGACGACAGAAGCACGCCCATGGTGCTCATTGGCTACGAGTCCAGCTCCAAAGCCTATCGAATTTATGATCCGGTCGGCAGAAGGGTACATGTGACCCGGGACGTTGTGTTCGACGAGGAGGCGAAATGGGAGTGGGGTGCGTCAGGGGGTGATGAGGAGAGGACTGCTCCTGGTAAAATATTCACCGTAGAGTATACTTTCCGTTCTGTCACATATGATGGTCGTGACGACATGCCGGCACATGGGAGTGGCGAAGTGTCGGTACCTGCTTCGCCGAGTCGCACACCGGACAACGGGCCGCTGACGTTTTCTCCAAGCATGCCCACACCGATGGCAACCCCAGCTGCACCCGGTGGCGTGGAATTTGCAACCCCGCCAAACAATGCTTCGCCCACATCGGACGGTGCAGTGCCGTGGTACCGCACATTGACGAACATCTACCGGAACACATCCGAGGATGAGCACGAGTACAGCGGGCTGTGTCTCATGGCGGCCGAAGAACCTGGGAATTTTGTAGAAGTCGCAAAGCACAAGTGCTGTCTCATGGCGGCCGAAGAACCTGGGAATTTTGTAGAAGCCGCAAAGCACAAATGCTGGCAACAGACAATGCAAGAGGAGATAAAATCCATCGAGAAAAATGAGACTTGGCATCTCACCGATCTGCCGAGCGGGTGTCGACTCATAGGCCTGAAATGGGTCTACAAGATCAAGAAGGACTCGCATGGTGCTGTGGTGAAGCACAAGGCACGGCTCGTCGCCAAAGGGTACGTGCAACGGCAGGGCGTGGATTTTGAGGAAGTGTTTGCTCCGGTTGCTCGTCTCGAAACAGTGCGGCTACTCATAGCATTGGCAGCACATGAAAGTTGGGAAGTACATCACATGGATGTCAAATCGGCATTTCTCAACGGTGATCTTGAAGAGAAGGTCTACGTAACCCAGCCGCCCGGTTCGTGGACGAGGACAATGAACAGAAGGTGTTGAAGCTCAAGAAAGCGCTCCATGGCCTGCGCCAAGCGCCTAGAGTATGGAACTCGAAGTTTGACAGCAGTCCTATGTCACTCGGGTTTGAGAGGTGTCCATTGGAGCACGCTATATACAAAAGAGGTATTGGCTCATCAAGTTTGCTTGTGGGTGTGTACGTTGATGATCTTATTATCACAGGATCACATCCGCAAGAAATCAGCAAGTTCAAGGAGGAGATGAAGAAATTGTTCAGCATGAGCGACCTAGGTTTGTTGAGCTACTACCTGGGCATAGAGGTGCAACAGACCGGCGATGGTATCACTCTGAACCAGTCGGCCTATGCACTAAAGATCCTGAAGAAGTGTGGCATGGACGGCTGCAACCCGTGCCAAGTTCCCATGGAAGCAAGGTTCAAGTTGAGCAAGGAGAGCACCAGTCCTCCTACTGATGCCACGTTCTATAGAAGTGTCGTGGGGAGCCTGAGATACCTGGTGCATACGCGACCGGACATTGCCTACTCGGTAGGGTACGTAAGTCGTTTTATGGAGGCTCCAACCACTGAGCACCTAGCAGCCGTGAAACATATTCTGCGGTACATCTGTGGTACTCACAATATGGGCTGCTACTATGAAAGGAGGAGATAAGAAGGGCCACACTTGATCGGGTGTAGCGACAGCGACATGGAAGGAGATGTAGATGACTGCAAAAGCACAACGGGTGTGCTGTATCTGCTCGGAAAGAACCTTATCAGCTGGCAATCTCAGAAGCAGAAGGTGGTGGCACTGTCGTCCTGCGAGGCGGAGTATATTGCTGCCACAACAGCGGCATGCCAAGGAATTTGGCTAGGGTGCCTATTCGGTGATTTAACAAAGAAGGAGCCCAGCAGCGTCACACTCAGAGTGGACAACAAATCAGCTATATCCTTGTGCAAGAACCCTGTTTTCCATGATCGAAGCAAGCACATCGATACCCGCTATCATTTCATTAGGGAGTGTGTTGAAGGAGGGAAGATTGCAGTTGAGTACATTAGCTCGGATGATCAGCTTGCCGACATCCTAACGAAGCCTCTCGGGTGCATCAAGTTCCTGGAGATGCGCAAGAAGATTGGGTTGATTGAAGTCAAGAAGTGCAACAAGATTAGGAAGTGATTGTTGGATAACCTTGTTGCATTGTCTCAGCGTTTTTAGATAAGAAGATTAGTTCAGTTTGGTTTTGAATTAGTCAAGATAAGAAGATTAGTTCAGTTTGTTAGATAAGAGATTAGTTCAGTTTATTTTTGAATTAGTCAAGATAAAAAGATTAGTTTAGTTTGTTATTTGAATTAGTGATCCGCTTAGAGGCGTGAGTTTTGTACTCCCTATATATAGATGAAATAATCAAGAGGAAGTTTCAAGCCCTCTTCTAAAAAAAAAAAAATCTTCTTCTATTTCTGTTGTTTTTCTACAGAACTGGCCATGCGCAGAACCACCTGAGTGCAGAACAAGCCGTACGCATGGAACAAGCCATGACCCTCCTACACATCACACGTGTGGAAACCTCACGCGCATTGTGCGTGCAAAAAGCTCCTACACATCGTGCGTGCGGAACCTCTAGCACGTCACATGCGGATAAACTGCCTCGCGCATGCGAAAGTTTCGCGCGCACGGTGTAGAAACTCCCCCATGCACGTGGGAGGCAAACTACACCACGCGCATGGAACCTCCCACGCGAAAGTTTCGTGCGAGTGGAACCAGTCCCATGCGCACGGATAATTTCATGTACGCCTATAATCCAAGTAAGTAGATAGTTCTGCGTGCACTGCACGTGTGGAATTGGCCCGCGCGATCTGCACATGGAAGTGACTATGCTCACCTATACAAATCCGTGCATAGAGCTCCCGCAAGCAGGGAACCAGCTGTGCGCCTAAAGCTTGCTTCTTCATGCGCCTGTACAGACGCGTGCAAAGAGTACGTGCCGCAGCGCATACCTCTACGTGCTTCTATTACACCTCTGTATGCCTTTTTAGATGCGCATGCAAAGCACATGTCTCCTAGGTCCTCTTTTGATGTGCGCGCTCAGCGCGCTTTTGCTCCATACTTAATGTGCAGATTGTAAAGCGCACCATCTCCTTTGCATAGCTTTTAAGGCATGCACTGCTTGCACTCTTCCGAGCAGGCAGTAGAGGTGTACACTCCATGCTCTCCTCAGCAACGGTCTTTAAAATGCACTCCAAAGGTGCACAAGGCTTGCACAAATGCATAGGCCGGCGTGAGCGCAAGCTATATGTAGCAAAGCTTCCGTAAGGAAATTATAAGGAACTCAATAGTCAATCCTCTTAAAACATTTTGGGCTAGGGTGCTCCCCCTGCACCCTTGGCGAGCTATCTGGGAAGCTCAACCCCTGTATAACTTGCACGACATGATTCGAGAGACATATATATATATATATCTATATTGGATAAGTAATATTTTTCCAGTACTTAAGAAAATTGAGGAAGATAATGGTTAAGGCTCGAAGAAGAAGCATAACTTATGAAGTTTGCATTAATTATGCATCTTATGAAATCAGATGCGAGGCTCAGCCTAACATGATTTAGATCATGCATAAGGCTCAGCCCTGTCTGAATCAAATCAGATGTGAGGCTCAGCCCCATGCGAACCAGAGCAGACATAGGGTTCAACTTAGCATAAATCACTCAGTACATGATTCTTATATGTTGCAATCCAAAGAATCTTTTATGATCCACCCATTGGGTAGGGTCAGTGTTCCAAGAAGTCTCTTGCTTTTGCACGGCCCATCTAGAGGGTAGGGCCCAAGTCCATATTTCAAAAAGGCTTTTGCTTTCGCACGGCCCACCCAGAGAATAGGGCCTGTGTCCGTATTTCAAGAGGGCTCTTATTACAAGCCAACATGCAGATTAAAACTACAATTTTTTGTTAGACTCAGCTTCAAGATGCAATCCTAATGAAGTTCAGCCACAGGGCAAAACCAAAAGTGACAACTGACCCACATATAGAGTGAGATAACTTATTTTTATTGCGGGGCTCGATATGATAAGATTAAGTAGGGCTATCCATGCAACATAGAATCCAATCTAAGAAAGGAGCTTTCTTTCTAAATCGTAAAGAAGCTCTCATGTCTAAGAAAGATGAGCAAAATCTTCCAAAGTAACGCCAGATTTGCTTTCGCCATATGAGGCTATATCCATAATCCAAGTAACAACCAATATGACGAACTGCAACAATATCTAGATGGTTAAAAAAAAATGGACATCTCTCATTCCAGTCTCTGAAGACGGTTTAGCCTGATGCGGGCTTAACAAATTACCAAAGAATTAATTCTTTCCTCTGCATCAATTACTGAGCCAATATTCAATTGGGGGTCATGCATGAGATCTACGAAGTTTTCAAGGCTTTCCCATTTCATCATATCAGACATGAGGCTTATAGCATGGCAATCAACCAAACCAACAGAGCTCTACCCCAAGACAAATATCTATATTGGCAAGAGATCTCTCAAGATGAAGATGTGCAACTCAAGTAGCTCAAAGTTTCGCATAGAGCTCCATAGTCTCAATACAAAGTTCAAAATGACACTCTCATGTCTCAGCTCCTGAGCGAGGCTTGTCATGGCATTCACATGTCTCAGCTTCTGTGTGAGACACTCGCATGTCTCTGCTCCCATGCGAGGCTTATTATGACATTTGAATGTCGTAGCTCCCGTGCGAGGCTGGTCATGGCACTCGCAAGTCTTAGCTTCCATGTGATGCTAGTCATGGTACTCACATATCTCAGGTTGCATGTGAGGTTTGTCATGACATGCGTGTCTCATTCTATGCAAGAGCCTTAAATTGGTATTAGTATGTTCAAATCGTCACACGAGGCTCATCTTCAGGGTTGCATGCATTTTGCACCCAAGGCTAAAAGCACAAGCCTTATCTTCAGGGTCATGTAGTCTATAAGACTTGGAAAGAGAATTCATCTCTAAAGCTCTCTCAGAATCGAAGTCACATGATATGACATCAGGTTTGAGCCCACTAAAAAGCTAAAGTTTCATGTAAGGCTCACAACAGTCGTGTTTGCATCACTGGGGATGATACTCACATTCTTTTGAAAACCATTGTGAAAATACAACTGACATCTTAGATAAAACTATCGAAGTTTCAATTGTCAGGAGTGAGGGTATAACTTTCTTCAGTTGCCTCCAACTCATCAAATTGAGAATCAAATAGCTTGAGACTTAAATCACTCTAAGCTCAACCTCGACCAGCTCAAGAAAGACAAAGTCAGGTATTATGATTAAATATTCTAATACCAAATAGCTATCAAATCGATGGGCATTCATGTTCTGCATCATAAAAAATCATGCGGACATCTTGATATCGGTTGCAGTTATCCTACCACTGCTTGTCATTATTAACAAATACATCATGCCTGCTTATCAGGTCAAACAAAACATTTCTCTTTCGAAGGGTTCGATCATGTGTGACTCTACCTGATTATACTGAAGATGAAAATCAGGAAGCCCCTCTATTCTATCATTATGGACCAAAATTATTTCGAATGATAAAGAAAATGGGGTATGCTTCATCTAAGGGTCAATATTAAATTTCGGCAAAGAGCATCGAAACTTGCTCTGCTTCTTCGTATTCAAAGAGAAAGAATCGAATTATTATCACAAAACTGGCAGTGGGTTGGAACATGTGACAACACCCGACCCTTCGTATATAGATGGCATGATCTGCTAAAATCCAAAAAACTCCAAATTGGCTACGAACATGTCATCTGCCAGCCCGACTCCAGACAAAAATGATGAACTAACTCTTTCCCAAGACAAAGCGTTAGTTAAATATCTTGATGCCTAATAGAACATTTGCTTCGAGCAACGCAAACCGCCTACCGAAGACAAGGTGGTTCAAGTGAACATGGGTGACGAAGCTAACCCCAAACCCATATTCATGTGAGAGTTTGTCTTCCAAAGAAAGAGAATATCTTATAACTATCATCAGAGAATATATCGACATCTTTTCTTGGAACTACGAAGACATGCCAGGCTTAGATCTTCAAGTTGCTATGCATCGATATTAAGCCTGATGCAAAACTAGTGAAGCAACATCAAAGAAAATTCCATCCATAGTTGATGGAGTCGATTGAGCATGAAGTCAAGAAGCTCATACAATCTAGCTTTATCCTACAAGAACAGTACCCTAAATGGATAGCAAATAATGTTCCTATTCCCAAGAATAATGGAAAGATCCGAATTTACATCGGCTTTTGAAATATGAATGGAGCATTCCCAAAGATGGATTTTCACTTCCAATGATGGATGTCATGATCGACAATATCTGTTCAAAAGGATATCTTTCATGGATGGATTCTCGGGGTACAGTCAAATCTAGATGTATCCTAAAAACAAGAAGCATAAGTCCTCAAAGAAGCGCATGACAGGGCCTGTGGGGTTCACAAACTAGGACCGAAGTTAGGAGACCAAATAAAACGAATGGGTTCTAACAGCCGACGATGATGGTAGACACTATGGTATATGCAAAGAAATATATGCCTATCAGGTGCAGGTGAAACAACATGAATCAGGATCGACAGCACCTACATCCAATTATGATTACTTGGTCATTTGAGATATGGGGAATGGATATTATCAGCTCCATCACTCCACTATCTTCTCATAGATATCGGCTCACACTAGCTATAACCGATTACTTCTCAAAATGGACCGGAGCTACCCCTTTAAAAGAAGTGAAAATAGTGGATGTGGTCAATTTTATCAAACACCACGTTATTTATCATTTTCGTGTCCCCAGACAGATCATCGACTACGACGGTCCTCAATGCACTAGCAGGGCCTACACCAAATTCTGTGATAAATTCAGAATACAGAATGTGTTCTCATTCCCATATAACCGACTGTCATTGGCCAAGTAGAAGCATTCAACAAAACTATTATGAAGTCTTTGCAAACATAAATTTATCACCACAAGTCAATGTTGCTGGGATGAGAAATTGGGAGTTTATCTATGGGCTTATCACACAATAGTAAGAACACCAATAAGAGCCACACCATTCTCTTTGATGTATGGATCTGAGGTTGTTCTGCCTCTGAAAACCCAGATTCCTTCCCTTCAGGTGGCATTAACAACAAAGAATAACCACCAAAGAAAAAAACAACCAATGAGTACGAGAATTGGAAGTGCTGGACGAAAAACGCTTAAAAGCTCAATGATAAATAGAGCTTTATCAAATATGAATCTCTCGAGCCTTCAACAAGAAATTGAAAGAATGAACTTTCAAGAAGGCAACGTGGTCTTAGCAGTCAGACGACCAATGGTCATGACACATGTACTAAAGGAAAAATTCCAACCAAAATGGGAAGGTTTATTTGTAGTAGAGACGGTCTACTCAAATGAGGCATACTGATTGATCGCTCAACACGATGATTGGATGATGATCCCAATCAATAGAAAATTCTTGAAGAAATATTATTCTTAAAGAAATCAAATCATCTGATATCATCTTTGACATAACAAATGAAAAGAATTACTCGTTCGCTGCTAAGGTGAAGCTCTATGCCCCAACTAAGGGTACCGGACGAAAATGAATCTTGAGTCCTTATGACTAAGGCTAGACGAAAAGTTTGGCACGTAAGCCCAAATGAAATTCTCGCTAACCTATCATACTAGGGGGTAAAAGCATGAACTATCCAACGTCATCAAGACAAAGGTAAGAGAACGAGTTTCTCGCCAACCCATCATGCTAGAGATAAAGCATGAACTGCCCATGCTACTAAAACAACGGGAAGAGAACAAGTTTCTTGCTAATCTATCATGTTAGGGGATAAAGCATGAACCGCCTAATGCTACTACAGTAAAGGGAAGAGGAAAATAAAATCCTCGCTAACCCAATCTTGCTAGGAGTAAAAGCATAAACTACGCAATGCTGCTGAAGCAACGAGAAGAGAACGAGTTTTTCACCAACTCATTATGCTGGGATTAAAAGTATGAACTGCTTAATGCTGCTTTAGCAAAAGGGAGAGGAAAATGAAAAACCACCCTTACTAATCCTAATATATTGGGGGTAAAAGTGTGAACTACCTAAAGCAGCCAAGGCAATGGTAAGAGAATTAGTTTCTCACTAACCCCATCATGTTAGGGGTAAAAGCATAAATCACCAAGTGCTACTAAAGCAACGGGAAGAGAATGAGTTTTTTGCCAGCCCATCATGCTGGGGGTAAAAGCATGAATTGTCCAATGCCGTTAAGGCAATAGGAAGAGAATAAGTTTCTCGCCAACCCATCATACTGAGGTAAAAGTAGAACTACCCAATTCTGGTAATGTAGGAGGAAGAGAATGAGTTTCTCAATAACCTGTCATGCTAGGGATAAAACATGAACTATCAAGTGCTGCTACAGCAAAGGGAAGATGAAAATAAAATCCTCACTAACCCACTGTGCTGAGGGTAAAAGCATGAACCGCCCTAAGTTGCTAAGGCTAAGAGAAGAGGAAAGTTTGGTATGTAAGTTCAAATAAAATTCTTAACAATTCACCATGCTAAGAGAAATAGTATGGCTAGTCCAACTCAAATGGTAGTTGGTAAAGGCAAACCAAATCACTATAAGAAAACAGGGATTTCGTGTCAAAAAAATCGTGAGAACTCTAAAATTTGTCACGAAAGGAGGACATTTTGTGACAATAAATAAATCTTGTCACGAAAGAAGGATTTTTAGTGACAAAGATAAATATTCGTCATGTAATCCTATTTTTTAGTGACAACATATTAAAACTTGTCACTAAATATTTATTATTCACGACGATTAATTTTTTCTGTCACAAAATTTTACTTTAGTGACGAGTTTTTTTTGATGAATTAAACATTGTTACTAAACGAGAGGATTTTATGACAACAAATCAATCTTAACACTAAAGTTTAGGATTTTTTGTGACGAAATTAAGTATTAGTCACATTATCCTCATTTTTAGTGACAATGTATTAAAATTTATCACTAAATATTTTTTTGTGACGAAAATAAGTATTAATCACGTAATCTGCATTTTTAGTGACAACATGTGAAAACTTATCACTAAATATTTTTTTTGTGACAATAAGGTTTAGTTGTCACATATTTATACTTTAGTTGTGAATTTATTATGAGGAATAAAAAAATTGTCATTAAAAGTGAGAATTTTGTGAAAACAAATAAATTGTGTCACTAAATGTATGTTTTTTGTGACAAAAATTAATATTTGTCACTTAATTGTAATTTTCAATTTTTGTCACGATAAATATTTGTTGTCACAAAATACAGTATAGATTTTAATATTTATGATAAGTATTATGTAGTTGTCACTAATAGGTTTTTGTGATGGATAAAATTGTCACAAAATTTTAATGAATTTTTTAATAAATTATTGGGTATTCCTAAATTTAGAATCTTAAATTGACTCAAGTACCCCTTTACAACTCTAATTGATTATTTATCCCTTTCCGAATCTAATTAACTCAAGTTTCCTATATGCAGTTATATTTAGTATCCCTAAATTTATTTCCCGTAATCTCTAAATTAGAATTTTTATATTTTTTTTCTAGAAAACTGACACAAGATCAGATCCTCTCCCAACGCGAGATCACAACCTCTCCTAGATGCAAGATCGCGAGACCGCCGCCTAGATGCAAGATCGCGAGACCGCCGCACGCGAGATCAGATCCCCACACGGCAAGATCCCAGACTGCAGGCACCCCACCGCCCAAGATCTGTAGCACCTCCTGCCTCCACAAGTACATAACCGCCCCTGCCGCCTCAAGTTCTTCTCTCACAGCACTGCGAGAACACTGCACGTCCAAGTCCTTCCACCTAGCGCGACCCACCTCTCAACATGCGTGATCCATGCTTAACTCCGGTCGTCTCCCTCGTCCTCTCGCTCTTTGAATCGCCCTAACGATCCAGTGCACTTTTTTTTTTAAGTTTTTGCAATCGATGCTCACATTGCATGTTCACTGTATAGAGTTTCATCATGCATAGTTTTGATCAATTACATATAAAATTGTAATCATGTGCTATTTAGAAAAAATTGAGTGCATTTTAAAGCAAACAATATAGCGATTTTGTGTTTTTCTTTGAAAAAAATTATTTTTTGTCAAATAATAATAATAATATTAACTAATACCAATACGTTTATCCCTCCTTGTTGGTGATTCTAGATAGTAGATTGAATTGAAGTAGACACGTGATGTGTGTAACTTGGAAAAAAAATATTGCTTAAAAATATTTACAATGCAATGGAATCGGTATAAAAGATATATATGATAATTTCATCACATTTTTATAAGATTGTATTTATAGAGCAGAACACCCATATGGATAATGCTGATCATTTTGTTAGTCGATTGATATCACATGTAGCCAAGTATTTAATAGTATCATGCCAATTATGTTGTTCTTCTCGTGTTTATCTCATTTTAAAAGAATTGTGATTTGATAAAATATTTATGAGTAAACTTGTTACTTTAGTTTTCTCAAACCTTCAAAACATTTTAGCATACTTTTATGTATACAATCAGGTTTTTTTTTAAATTTTCAAAGTAAAAGGGAAAAAACAAAGAAACAAACATGAATACTTATCAATTGGATAAGATTTGTTTTGCATATAAAGAAAACTAATAATGATTATGAACTGCATGTTTTTTTTTTTCTTTTTTGGTCAGTTTCTATTGGAACATGTATTTGTAAATTGGAGAATATAAAGATTTGTGAACGGGCATGAATTTGTCTAGTTTTATTTATATTATAATGACTCAAAGTGACTAACCTATTTGAGTCATGAGTTTAAACATATTAATGCATGCAGTCCATTAATAATTTAATGAATGTTAATATTTTAAAATTTTCTTTGACAATGCATGGAGTTTATTAATAATCTAACATTAATCATATTAATGCACGCAGTCTATTAATAATTTAGAATGTTAATATTTTAAAGGTTTTTTTTACAATGCATTTCGTCCACTAATAATTCTACTTTATTGAAGGATAAATCCGCAAATTAGGAAATGCAAAGGTCTATGAATGGGGATAAATTTATCTACATATATTTAAATACTTGTTCATGTAATTACATTTCCAATGTAGGACTAAATCCGAATACTCTTTGCCTTTACCTTGTTAATCCATTTCTTAATGAATGGATTCGAGACATCCCTAACACAAGTATGTCACAACAACTTAAAACGAGACAAAATTGATTCATATTATATAAATGCAAGAATAATGCGAGTCAATAGTAACTAGAAATTTGGCATGCAAATTGCATGCTTAAAGAACTAATTACCACCATATATTCATATTTTATTTATGATTCCGGGTATCTTTAACCCTCACCATGTTTAAAATTTTTACGCTTTCGGAGATTGTGATTAAAATAGTCTTTATTTTTCATATATTGTTTATCTGCTATACACGCAATAAAATTAATAAATAGTACATATATTCATAATGCATAATTTATAAACGAGTGACTATTCATCCTTAGTTTGGTGCTCGTTTATAATAAAACTCTTTTAAAGAGTTATGAGAAGAAAATAAATTCTACTTAAAAAATTTCATTATATTAATTGAAATACAAATATGAATGATATACCTTTAAACAATGATATATTTAATAAGATGATTAAGTATTTATGTTAATATATTTCTTCCAGTACTTAGACTAGAAGAGAAAACTTGTCCACTGGCAACCATTTATTCCTATGTAATAATTAAAAAGCCACACAGATGAATTTAATTATAACTAGTCATAAATTCTTTCCTTAAAAGGGTGTGTATGTAGAAGGGATGTGTGCTTAGGTGTATGCCTTTATAATTTTCCAACTCTTAAACTTAATTGCGCCTTGAGATATTTCATAGTGGAAGTTGGGCATAAAAAAAGCCCGGTCCACAAGAGTGATGCCTAAAAAAAATTTATAAGCTATCAAGCTGAAGCACTTAGGAATAATCTTCTAATATATATTAAATTAAAGAGGTTAATGGATGAAAAAATAAAAGTAAATTGACATGTTTGAAACTATTCAATGTAATAAATTTAAGTAGTTCTTCTAATTTAAAATATTTCTTTCATCCTAATTAATATATAATATGGTTGTATTTGAACTTATGTAGAAATTGATGGGAGATAAGAGATGGATAGACATTAACAATAGAGCAAATATTGAATACATAAAAAGAGTAGATGGGTTTCTCAACTATGTTTTTTTTTTTAGCCTGGAGTTAAAGACAATATTCGTTGTCCATATAACAAATGCAGGAATACAGTTTATAAATACAGACATGACGTGAGAGCTCACTTATTTCAGAAGGGATTCGTAAAAAGTTATAAAGTTTGGGTGGTTCATGGGAAAAGTTTGAAAAAATACTGAAGTCACCAACTATTAATAGTAATGTTAATGAATCTATAGATAAGATCGTGATGATATGATTAGAATAATTCTTGATGCATGCGGTTACTCAAACAACACAGTTGAAGCAAATGATGAAGATGGTTATCCTCAAGAGCCAAATGAAAAAGCCAAAAGATTTTTTCAGTTACTCAGAGATGTCGATGTTCCATTATATCCAACTTGTGAGAAGTTGTCCAAACTATCATTTGTAGTGAAATTGTTACATCTAAAATGTCTCCATAACTTAAGTGACACATCAATAGATGATTTATTAAAACTATTCAAGGAATCTCTTCCAGTTGATGCCTTGATTTCCGATTCGTACTACGAAGTGAGGAAGACTGTTTGGGATTTAGGTCTTGATTATATAAAAATAAATGCATGTAAGAATGTTTGCATATTATATTGGAGAGAGCACGAGAGTGCACAATTATGTCCCACATGTGGTCTTCCTCGGTGGAAAGATGTTAACCAATGTACAAAACTTCCTCACAAAGTTCGGCGCCACTTTCCACTAAAGTCAAGATTACAAAGGATGTTCATGTGCAGAGATATTGCCAAGCAAATGAGATGGCATAGAGAGAATCGCATTGATGACGGCAAAATGAGACATCCAGCAGATTTGATTTCTTGGAAATCATTTGATGGTCGATACTCTACATTTGCTTCAAATCCAAGAAGTGTTAGACTCGGTTTGGCAAGTGATGGATTTCAGCCATATGGTAATATGAGCTCTTCACACAGTATTTGGCCGGTAGTTCTTGTTCCATATAATTTGCCACCATGGTTGTGCATAAACATTCTTACTTCATGATGTCACTTCTTATTCCAGGGCCAAAGTGTCCTGAAAATGATATCGATGTTTACTTAGAACCACTCATTGAGGAGTTAAAGAGTTATGGGAGGACGGAGTTGAGACCTATGATGCCCATACGCAACAGAATTTTAAATTACATGCTGCTGTTATGTAGACTATCAATAACTTTCCGGCATATGGCAACTTATCTGGATGGTCAACCAAAGGAAAATTGGCTTGCCCTTGTTATCACAAAGATACTTTATCTCTTTCAATTCGGAGCAAATTATGTTATATGGATCACCATCGCTTCCTACCACATGACATGGCAAAATAATACAAGTTCCTTCAATGGAAAAAATGAGAATAGACTTCCACCATAGATGTTAATAGGAGAAGATGTTCTTGATCAACTATGTCCCTTTAATAATGTTATTTTTGGTAAGGGACATAAAAGAAAGAGGAGTGATCTCACTATTATCTATAATTGAAAAAAAAAAGTATATTCTTTAGATTGCCTTATTGGAAAACACTTATGCTATGTCACAATATTGATGTAATGCATACTGAAAGAAATGTATCTGATAATATTTTGAGTACAGTTATGGATATAAAAGGGAAGACCAAGAACACCTTGAAGAGTTGGTATGATCTTGTGGATTTGGAAATACGAAAAAAGCAACATTCTTACATTGATGATATGGATCATTTGTGTTTACCACATCCTTCCTATGCTTTGTCTTCCAATGAAAAGATGGTATTTTGTAAATTTTTGGCAAAGCTAAAAGTACCTGATGGATTTTAATCAAATATATTTCGATGTGTGAATGTTAATGGGAAAAGTATATCAGGTTTAAAATGTCATGACCATCACATTCTTCTGCAGCGAATACTCCCACTTGCCATATGTGGAGTATTACCGAAGGATGTATGTGAGCTATTGATTGAGCTAAGTAACATTTTCAAGTGTCTATGCTCAAAATCCTTACAACATGATGACTTAGATCGACTTGAAAAGCAGATTGTGATAATATTATGTAAACTTGAGACAATATTTCCTCGTTTATTTGAAGTGATGATTCATCTACCAGTCCACCTAGCAAGAGAGGCTAAGATTGCTGGACCAGTTCAATATCGATGGATTTATCCAATTGAAAGGTAAAAATACATTTTTTAGAACTTAATTTCAGTAATACATTATTCAAAGTTATACTATTAAGCATATATTGATTATAATTTTCTACATTAGGTATCTGCGGACACTTGAATCATATGTTTGTAATAAATCTCATCCGGAAGGTTCAATTGCAGAAGGATATATTGCAGATGAGTATTTAACATTTTGTTCAAGATACCTACACAATGCTAGAACTAAATTCAATCAAGTGCCTCGAAATGATGATGAACATATTCACAACAATGAGTCATCAAATTTTTAAAGAAATGGGTCGGCAAAAGGAGATTTCAAGTCTTACTATCTTAACAATAATGAGTTTGGTCAAGCACGAGCATATGTACTCCAAATCTGTGAAGAAGTTTGGCCTTTTATTGAGTAAGTTTAAATTAATATTTTTGAAATATATATTAAAATATATTAATTCTTGGGTGTAATTATTTTGATTATCTATTTTTTTGTTGCAGTGAGCATAAAAATACTATCATGAGAGAGAGTCCAAAGAATATAGTTGAGAGACATACTAAAGAATTCCCAAAATAGTTTTACAAACGTGTATGTATTCGTAGTTATCCTTTTAGATTATAGTAAACTTTAATTCACTATATTTTTCAAATTTTTGATTGACATAGTTCATTACTTTCCGTAGTTATCCCTTTAGATTATAGTAAACTTGAATTCACTATATTTTTCAAATATTTAATTGACATAGTTCCTTACTTTCATTCTATCTAAGATATCAAAGTTTCATTTAGATGGCCAAGCAAGTAAAGATCTTCTAAACTTAGCCACTAGTCCAATAGAGTTGAGTCATCGATATACAACATATCTTGTGAATGGCTTTCAGTTTCATATAAAAAACCGTTCAATGGGTAAGAGAACTCAAAATAGTAGTGTTCTTGGTAGAGAAGATGTTAAATCCCTAGATAAGGAATATTATTGGGTCTGGAAGATATTATTGAATTACCATATGCTGTGGAGAGAAGAGTCACTCTTTTCAAGTGTCATTGGTGGGATATGGCCCGCTCAAGAAGAGGCTACAAGGTTGATAATTATGGTTATACAAGCATAAATATTCATGAGTCTTTGAATAGTAACGAGCCTTGTTTTAACATCTTAAGCAGAACAGGTCTTTTATGTAGAAGATATTTCATCCAAAGACTAGTTTGTTGTTGTAGAATCAGTCCTCATGATCTTTATAATATGCTTATAGATAATGAGAGGTAAGGCGATAAAGATACAGATTCTTCTAAAAATGAAAAAGATGCAAATCACGAAGAGGAGCTCCATCATTCCATTGAAGTAAATCTAGTCATGGAGAACGATGATATTTTAGTCATGCTTACAAGGGATGACTTAGAACCTTAATATTTTTCAGTTGATAAAGAAAAAGTCAAAAGATGCTCTTTACATGAAGATTTTATTAATGATATTTGTGATTTGGACAATGAGTCACTCGATGTAGATGATGTTAACCATCAAAAGTTTTCATCTAATGGTTATACATCCACTAAATAAATTTTGAGTACAAAATGTGTTACTTTTTATGTTTATCATTTATTGTTAGAATGATCTTATGTCTTGTTTTTGAAATTTATAATGAGCTCATGTTTTTTGTGTTTATATATTTCATTGTTTTACTTAGTAGAGACTTATATCTTATAGTGCAAATGGTATACAATCTAGTAAGTTCTCTATTTTTTATATTATTATCAATTATTTGCTCATAAGCTTTTGTTGAAAGAAATGCTTCTAATTTATATGATGTTACTAAAATGATGAAATCTTATCAATATTTAGGATATGGGGTCAGGAGGAAGATGGGGACATGGTGCAACTTCTAGATGGGAAAAGGGCAAGGCTCCTCTTAATGAAGCTACATCACCACTACAACTACAATCGGAACCGCAGATAAGAAGCCAAAGATTGTTGCTACGACAATTGGTGCAATCTCAAGCTGAACATCTTATTAATAACTCAAGGCATCTCGAAATGGAACAAAATTCTACAACTACCTCAGGAAAACCATAGTGAGAAACAAACTAGAGACTCTCCTAGTAGTGCAGGTATATAATTATCACTCTCCTAGTAGTGCAGGTATACAAATATCTATAATTATATGTTTGATCAAAATAGTCATATTTGTTTTGTTCACACATTTACAAAATTTGTCATAGCCTTTTGCATTGCTAATAAAAGAGCAGTCAGAGGAAAATATAAAATCTATAGGCTTCATAAGAAAACTAAAATATCTAGTCAAAAATTGAAATTTGATATCTCAGATAATATTCTAAGAGTAGTTGGCAAAATTGTTAGAGATGTTGTCAACTATTGTGGTTTTATAGTTAGAACTTTGGCTCCAGCAACAGTATATACTTGGCAAGATGTGGTTAATACTGTGGGGGACCAAATGATACAACAAGTTAAGGTAAAGATTTAATTATTTTTTTGTAATTTACATAATTATTTAGTAGTTTACCCATTTTTGAATTTTCTTTAACTTGGTGAATAATTTTATAAGAAAAGTTTATGGTTGACGAATGCAATGAACTTCGCTTTGAAGCTTTCATCTTGTCTACTATGCAACATTACATAGATGTTGGAAGAGTTGGCTATACTTTACGTATAAGCAATTCGAGACGGATGAAGAAAGACTTGCCAATACTCCTAATGACATTTCACTTGAAGGATGGGCTAAGTTGATAGAGCATTTTGCATCGGAATCATTTCAGGTTATGTTATTACCTCGAATATATATATATATACATATATATATATATACATATATATATATACATATATATATATATATATATATATATATATATATATATATATATATATATCAATGTTATTTTTGTTATTGATGAATTTATATTTATTTTCGAAATGCAGAAGAGGAGTAAAAGAAATTCAGAGAATAGAGCGAAACTGCTCACTAAGCATATTTGTGGGAATAAATCATTTGCTGAGGTTAAAGAATCAACTGTAAGTTTTATATAATAATTAACTTAGCAGTTATGTACTGGATTATACTTGAAAATTATGATTATGACATTAAGTCAAATGACTTATTGTAGAGGGATCGAGAGACTAGGGAGAAGGCACGTCCTGATCAAGTTTGGCTAAAACAACATACTAAAATGATCAAAGATGGAGATTTGCAATGGTCGGATCTGAAATCTAAAGAAATCCATGTAAGTCTTTTTTAACATTTTATATACACTGCATATAGAAAACCATGAACTTTGGGAATGCACATTTAGTGAACAACACTTTTCTAATATGCTTTAGTTTGTAATTTATTTCAGATAATTGGTTTGTGTTACCTTATAAATTTGTTTAGTGTTACCTTATACTTGTTAGTTAATCTTCTCAATAACTAGTTTGTTTGGTTTCTTATATATATATATATATATATATATATATATATATATATATATATATATATATATATATATATATATATATAATATGCACATGTTGTGCATTTCGTGGGCATGTTGGATATATGCATGTTGTGCATGTTGTAGGCATTATGGATATTGTTCATGTTGTGGTTTTTATTGTTTTGCTATTTGGTGTGCTTGTGTGTGTTATGTTGTGTTTGTTATTTTTTTTGTGTGTTGTATATATTGTGTTGAGAGAAAAAAATCTAAAAATCTAAGGTTGTGTTAGTGTTGCACCTTTTAAGTACCGCTAGTGATTTACTGTGGGCTTGTTGTATATATGAAACCCAAATTGATGGGAGTTTTATTTATGTTCACGGCATGTACTTTAATTATTAAAAAATTGGGCATGCACCTTTTAAGCACCTCTAGACTTTTATGTTCATGGCATGTACTTTAATTATTAAAAAATTGGATATAAATGGTATGCAATATTACACTCCAAATGATGGGAGTTTTTTTTGTTGAGCATATGTTATTCTGTCCATGTAGTTGCTGCATTCATTAAAACGGACATTATTTGATGAGCAAAGCTTCATCCCTATTCTTGAAAGTTAGCGCAATAAATATTATTGATTTGTTTTCCCATTATAGAAACTATAATTGTTTCTATCTTAATTCAGGACAAACTACAATAGTTTGTTGTACAACAAATACAGAAGGGTCAACCACAGATGACTAATGATGAGATTTTGATTCATGTCTGGGAGAGAAATTAGGTTATGTCCGTGAAAAAGGAGCAGACAAAAAACTTCCAACTAAAAGAATAAGACAAGATGTGGGAGAGTAAGTACAGAGGGCTATTACTGAGTCAAAGATTTGATGAGGGAAGAGTTTGAAGAAGTCAAGAATGCAATGAGGATGGAGTTTGAAGAAAAAATTAGAGAGATACAAACTGAGGTTCGAGTTCAGACACAAGATGAAATGAAGTCATATATTTAAACTAAAATACAAGCTGAGTTCGATTCAATGCTTTAAGAATGTATAGGTATTTTATTCAATTCTATACAACCACCCACATCTTAATTGTTTTGTGGTTAACTAGTATTATTCAGCAAATGGACATAAACTATTTATTTTTTGTAATGATCAACTTATTTAACATTGGGACAAAACTTTTGAATATTTGTAATGTATTTAAACATGTTATTTTATATGCATGTTTCTACTATTAAACATGTTATTGTATATGCATATTTCTATTATTATTGGACTTGTTGATTCAAATATTTTGTTGATAATATGTTGTTAAATTATATGTGATTGTTATTAGATTAGCTTTGATTATATTTAATGTACTGTGATTACTGTAAATGTGATGATATTTGTATTTATAATATATGTTGTCACAGAAAATATATGTTACTGCATGTGTCATGTGTCGTTACTAAAAAAATAGTGACAAAATTGTTGTCACTAAATCAGCTTTTAAGTGACAATATTTAATGTCAGTAAATCTCTTTAATGACTATTTTCTATTGTTGTCACTAAAAAAATATATCGTGATGACAAAAATTGTGACTAAAAGGGATAGTGATAACAATGATAATCACAAAATATGTTTTTAGTGACAACATATATCGCATGTCACTATTCATCATTCGTAATAACAAAGTTTCTCACAAAAGAGAGTATCACATAACAACATGTATATTTTTGTGACAATAGTATATCGTCACATAACGTATATGGTGACCACGACTGTTGTCACGAAAGGAAGAGTTTTAGTGACCACGACTACTGTCATAGTAGACACTTTATAGTGACAAGATTTACTTGTCATATATTGTATACGGTGACAATTGTTATTATTACAAAAGACAAACATTCAGTGACAACAAATATCGTCACGGTCGAACCTTTTGGTGACAATTAAATATCGTCACTAAAGAAAGATTTTTCATGACGAGATCATAAAATCGTCACGGATGACATTCATAATGGAGGTATACGTAACAATTAAAAGTCGTCATGAAATTCATCACTAAAGAGTTTTAGCGACAACAATCAGGTATTTAGTGGCAACTTTTCTTGTAACAAATTCCCTATTTTCTTATAGTGAATCCATTGATAACTGAGAATTTGCTAAAAATCTCATGACAAATTTGACATATTAGTATCTTTATTTGATTCTAAGGATAAATGACGGCCTAAAGCTGCCAAAGCAAAAGGGAAGAGGAAAAGTTTGGCATGTAAGCCCAAATAAAATCCTGGACTACTCATCATGCTGAGAAAAATTGCATGGCTAGCCCAATTCAAATGGTAGTTGGTACAGGCAAACTAAATCTATTGATAGCTGGGAGTTTGCTAAAAATCCTATAACAAATCTGTCACAACAATATCCTTATTCGATTATAAGGATACATCACTATCCAAAGTTACTAGAGCAGCGGGAAGAGGAAAAGTTTGACATGTAGTTAAGTCCAAACAAAATCTCGACAACTCATCATTCTGAGAGAAATAGTATGGCTAGCCTAACTCAAACAGTAGTTGGTAAAAGCAAACCAAATCTGTTGATAGCTAAGGACTTGCTAAAAATCCTAATAAAGTCAATCCCCTATCATATTAAGCTTTCACCTATGACAGAAATGCTTCAATTTTCTATAATTTCGTAGCCAGAATAGTCAAGTTAATTGTTATATATGAATATAATTTCTAAATGACTTGAGTCCAAGTACCCAAATGCTCACTGTAAAGTTGAAATCAAACCTTTGATGAACATAAATCCAAACTAAATTTTAGATTACCCTTAGTGGTAATTCAGTTTTCATTAGACTATCTGTTAAGTTAAATCTTACCCCTCTCAGCAAAACTTTCATCGACACTTTTCTCTCAACAGAGCCAATGACCCTCCAAAATATTTATCATGCTAAACTCATACCTCTGATATCGAAATACAAAATCAAATTAATTTTCTCTATGAAATCAAATCCAATCAAATCATTTATCATGTTAATATTTTACCTCTAATAGAAAAGACAAACTCATAATTCATTCAGTCTAACAGTACAACCTCTAATGAACTCGCTTTTGACATCGTTAAGTTAAAAACTACCTCTAACGAAAATCATCTCCCTATCAAGTTAACAGTTGCCTCTTATAGTCAACTCATAAGACTAAACACATTAATCGTTACCTCTATTTAGCCAGCTCATTCCTATCATGTCCAGATCCTTTGAATAGATCGATATTTGAGGCATGTTTAATGATATCTCTGTTTTTACTCAAATCCCATTATATTAGATGTCACTGAATGGGTAGATTAAACATGTTAAATCCTACCTCTGTTTAATCGGTTCATTACTATCATGTATCAAACCTCTAAATAGATTGAACCATAAGACATGTTTGATGATACCTCTATCATTTTCTAATCTGTCATACTAGATATCACTGAACCACTAGGATCCTATTTTCGCAAACTCCCATCTACCATGTCTAGAACCTTTAAGTAGCTCAAACCAATAGTAAATATAGCACGTTAATATCATACTTCTGCCTATCATTTGTATCTCCTATTCTGTCATACTAGACATCACTGAACAGTTAGGACACAATTCTTTTGAGGACTCTTTCTATCACGTCCTGTACCTCTGGTTTGAGTCACCATCAATAAGACACGTTAATAGTTATCTATATCCATCAAATTCATCACTTTATTTTTCATGCTCTTAGCCTCTGAACAAACATCCAGAATGTTCCAGACTGCAGTTCTATTCATGCTACAAACAAAAACTTATCTAGAAAAAAATTACAAGTTGAAGTCTAGATCAAAAGACTTTATATTTGAAGGATATTTCAAATCAAAATGCTCATGTAAGCATGATAGTGTTCTGGTTATCAATATTTCAAAAGCAGCTAGACAACACAAGCGTAAAGGCCAAAATTTTGCACTATTACAGCATCAGGAAGAATTCACTAAAACCAACCATTGATACTTCAAAGAGGTTCAACAATATACTCATGAAGCTCAAAAAAATTTATGGAATAAATTTGACAAGTTCCATAAAGATTTAACAGTACACATGAAATAACCAAATAGCTGGAAGATAGCAATTTTGGTAGACGGTTCATAAAGTGCGAGCTGCCAACAAATCAGTAAGGGATCTTGAAGCTCCCAAACAACAATAATGAATGTAAGATTGTGTACTTGTATAAAAAAAAAAGAGCTGACGCTGAGTTATAACCTCATCTTAGGAGCAAATCTTGAGTCAACGTAACTATGGGACTCAAGAACTCAAGACACATTGAAGCCTCTCTACATGATTCAACAATACACTAGTAAAAGCTAAAGAATCAAGAATGTGGCGATTTCGAAAGATGGTTCGCAGTACACCATGAAAATCATTACGCAATGAAGACTACAGAACCAAAATCAAAAGAGTCCAAAGTATTTCAAAATTCGTTACAAATCAATAACGAAATTTTAAAAACTTTGGAGAGGGTTCTGTAGGCACAAAAAATAAAATAATTTGCAAAAGAAGAGCGCCAGATACCCATGCCCAAGGAGTGCACTCCTCTCAGACAAGCGCATCTTATCTCAAGGTGCGCACGCCCTCAAAACGAGTGTTTTTTATGCCCACTCACAACCCAAAAGGATAGCTAGGGGCATGCATTGAGGAGCACGCCCCTGGGCACCACATAGCACACACTAAGGAGCACGTGCCTTTCAGATGAGGGCATCCCATCCTCAGGAGCGCATACATCTCTAGCAAGTGCGTGCTAATCAGCACACGCAACCCAAAGCGCAACTAGAGATACGCGCCAAGAAGCACGCCACTACACACCGCAAAGTGCGCACCGAGGAGCATGCACTCTCTAAACGAGTGCATCCAATGCCCAGAAGCACACATGTGTTCTCAGCAAGCGTGCCCCTCCCAGGCACCTAAACTTGTGTATGCCCTCTTGCACAAACAAAGGGTGGTAAAATAAATAAGAAAACTATTACACAAATACAAATAATGAGAGTCGTAAAAAGTTATGATCTCAATATCCTCACCCTATTAACGCATGTAAAGCGGTTACGACCTCTCGATCACTTCCCACTTTCATAGTGTGTGCATTTTAAACATGAAGTGGGGCATTATTATATCTCATCATCCTCCTACAAGTCACGAGATTACCTGCCTGCTTCTTATGCCGTCCTCGCTTTTTCTTTGTCCACATATAAGCATTAACAATTGGGTTAAAGAATTCTTTATTATAAACCTGCCAATCATCATTAGTAACAAGCATATATGTAGAAATATCATGAGGTGAGAAGAGTGCTATATGATCAAGTGAACGTGGTGGCGTGTCTTCTAACTCATGAAGTAATGCGAGCTCCTCTGCAAATAAATCCTCAAAAGTTTGCTCATAAACTAATGGCACACTTGCACAAGTATCATCATATATAAAATCAGTATGTGTCAATTCTTCTAATAGCATAAGCTCATATTTGAATATTTGCTCAAATGAGGGTTCATTATCAGTGCAAGAGGTCGAATGAGAGTGCAAACCGTGAATCTTGTTGACTTCAATGAGGGAGATCCATATTAAATATGTTCAATGCCACAGTCATATTCCCAAACGATAACTTCATGAGGCCACTCCTACAATCAATTCATGCATTTGATGTTGCAAGGAATGGTCTACCCAAGATAACGGGAATTTAATTCCATGGATTGGAGATCGGCTCAGTTTCTAAGACAATAAAGTCTACAGGAAAGATAAACTCGCCGACCTTAATGAGCACATTTTCAACCATACCAAATGGTTTCTTGATCGAACGATCAGCTAACTGTATTGTGACCTTGGTAGGTTGAAGTTTTCCTAACCCTAGTTGTTGATAAACAGTATAAGAAAGTAAGTTGATACTTGCCCCTAAATCAAGTAACGCCCTATCAAATGTAGTGTTCCCAATGGTGCATGAGATTGTAGGAGAACCTAGATCTTTGTACTTGATAGGTAAGGAGTTAGAGAGGATATGTGATATATTTGCAGCAAGAAAAACTTTCTCAGGAACGTTTCTTACTCGTTTCTTAGTACACAAATTCTTGAGGAACTTAGCATAAGTAGGAACCTGTTGTATATTGTCAAGGAGTGGAATATTAACCTTCACCTGCTGAAATGCTTCAAGAATCTTTTCTACTTGCGGTGAAGGCTTCCTAAGTCGATTTGGATATGGTGCTTTCGGCTCAGGAACAGGTTCTTCCAAATGAGTACGTGACGGTGATGGAGGTGATGGAGATGATTGTGGAGAAAGGGGTGGAAGAGATGATGTAGCCTGCGAGATAGTAGGAGTAGGATCAGGGGGCATGGCTACATTATTGTCCACTTGCTTGCCAGATCTAAGCGTGTGAATGACATTGCATTGGTGGACATGCGACTGATTGGAGTTTGAGGAACTGGCATTGGGGTTCGTTATGGGTTGACTTGGAAAGGTACCCTAGCCACGTTCACTCATTTGACTCGCTAATTGTTCAACCTGCTGCTCTATATACTTAATAGATTGAGAGTTCACGAGCAATTGCTGATTTGTATTTTGAATAAAATCAGCTGACACTTTCATAAGATTTTGCATGTGTGTGTCAAGGTTGGACATATGGGTGTCAAACTTGGAATGAGACTTGAGAAGATTTTTAACGTTTTTCTCAAGTGACAGGAGTCGCTTTTCTTGATCAATATTAGACCCCTGTTGTGGATGTGAGTGGTTTTGTGCAGGTGGTCTATTCTGGTTGTTCCCATAATTTGAAGCATTTGGGTGTTGATAAGTATCCATATTTGGTCTTGGAAACTGACCATTGACTGGAGGTTGCATGTTAGGGTTAGGGGCCTCCTGATATTGCCCTTGACCCCATGATAGATTTGGATGGTTCCTCCAGCCAGGATTGTATGTAGTAGCGTAAGGATTGTTCATGGGTTGTTGATACAAGGCGTTTGCCTGCTCAAGTGTGGGACCTATGGAATTCATTAATAATAGACACTCCTCCATAATATGATTCGGAGTTCCGCAATTAAAGCATGTGGGAACTTGAATTTGATTTACCTGACTCACTGGTGGAGCACTAGGAGTCTCCAATGCCTCAATTCTTCTCATAAGGGCTGCAATCTTAGCTTCGGCAGCTATAGAGCTGTCGATGCTATG
The DNA here is from genome assembly GCA_036321105.1 of Dracaena cambodiana. Taxonomy (NCBI): domain Eukaryota; kingdom Viridiplantae; phylum Streptophyta; class Magnoliopsida; order Asparagales; family Asparagaceae; genus Dracaena; species Dracaena cambodiana. The sequence continues at coordinate 16,617,763 of JAYEPQ010000015.1, forward strand.
GATCCCACTCTTATGCGCAGAAGTTGATGCACTGGGCTTCTCAGTGGGACTCTCCCACTACATAGTCTTCCACGATAGGTCCTCAAGAAAGTCCTATGCTTCATCCTCATTCTTTCTCATGAACACCCCCTGACACATGGACTCAAGAAGAGTTTTGGATGTGTAATCGAGTCCTTCGTACACGATTTGACACAACCGCCACTTTTCTATCGCATGATGGGGGCACTGAGCTAATAAGTCCTTGAACCGTTCCAAATATTTCCAGAAGGGTTCTCCCAGCACTTGACGGAATTGATTAATTTGATTTCGTATCCTTACCTCTTATGCGTAGGATAATACTTCTTAAGAAACACCGTAACGAATTCATCCCAAGTAGTGATTGAATCAGTAGGCATACTGTACAACCACTTCTTGGCATTATATTTAAGTGCAAAGGGGATGAAGCGGAGCTTAATTGCGTCCTCCGATAAGTGTTGCAGTTTAATCATTACGCATACTTCCTGAAATTCACTGATAAAGAGATATGCATCTTCTGAATCAGAACCAGTGAAATTAGGAAGCATACTAATGTACTGCGGCTTCAACTCATAGTGATTACCCGCTGCGTGTGGAAGCTTAATGCATGATGAAAGTGCTGTGCGCAATGGGTAACATCGATCCTGAAGGATCGCGATCGGTTGGTCCATCTTTACTCCCATGAACAAATCTGATCTCACAAGTCAACCAAATTGATCACGGGTCCAATGTGGCATGAACCAATGACTATGAGTATATGCGTGAATTACCTAAACTAATGCAAGAAGTGGGGTATGGTGGAGAGAGAAAACGGTGGAATAGATATGATCAAATAATAATGTGATTCCTACTATTTCTAATAATGTTTTTTTATTTGTTTACAAAACTAGAGAACAAAATACAGAACTATAGAAAATTTGGGACTCAAATGTACCACTTTGGCAGCTAAATAGCGGTTTTTACAGCTGAATAGCGGCTAAATAAGAGATTATGACTCTCTGGTTTCTGTGACGCAGTTCTGAGACTTCTTCGATCCTTTTTATTTTCCTGTATCTGCACTTTATATTTTCTGCACACTCAACACACACTGTTAACCCATAAAACGTCAGAAAAAGCAAGAAAAATACCGTCGATCTCCGGCAACGGCGCCAAAAACTTGATGTGATAAATTACTGCGAGCGCACAGTGTCAATGTAGCGCTGTATAGGTCGTCCCACAGGGATCTAAGGTGTTTTTGCGTTTCTTACTTTTTCTTTAGTCTTACAGATTAACTATGAGTTTCTAGATCAAGAGAAAATTAGTTTTAAGTCTTAAAGATTAGCCTAGGATTTCGATTCCATTAGAATAATAGGCTAACAGTGAATTATCTCTTTCTTCCTATCTTTTTAATTATGCACGGTAAAGTAACATATTAAAAAGGTGATCTTTTTAATTTGATTTTAATCGAGTGCCCCTAAGTATGACCTATCAAGTGATGTGCAAGCATAGACCATTAAAGATAATACTTTTCTTAAAATGAATCATATCAAGTAGAAAATCTCATAAACAAGAGAAAAGAAATAAACTTCAAACCCTAATCTAAGCATAGGCTATCAAGAAACCTAATTCAAGTATAACCTATCAAAGAAATCAGATTTACAAGTTTATTCAAGTTAATTTATTTATAGCAAAATCTCTATTGATAATTCTAAAAATAAACAAAGAGTAAGAATTCCAAACTTCATCTAAGCATAGATTATCAAAATATTAATTAAAGCATAATCTATCAAAGAATTATGATTTGTAAACTCTATCTTTTATTTATTTATAGAAAAATCATAACTTTATTTCTTTCTAGGAAGAAGATGAGACAAATCCATGTTAGGTCTATTAAACTAATTCATCTACATCCTAGGGCTAAAGAAAATTAGCTACTCATATTTCTAGTAAGCAATTAAATCTATTTTTATTTATGAAAGCAAATAAATCCAATCTAGAAAGCAATAAAACCTATACTAGAAAGTAATTAACTCTATCTAAAAAGCAAATAAATATTAGAAAGCAATGGCTTACCTCTGGAGCACGGTATTGTGGCCACCACCCCTTCAACAAAACCCTAATTTTATTATTTCAAAACGAGTACAAAACTTCCAGGATCCCCCTTTAGAATACAAGGATAGGCCAATATATAGGCTTCAGAAATCAAACCCTAATTATAGCAGAACTGGAAAACTACAAAATTACAATGAAACCAAGGGAAAAAATTCAGAAGCATTGGGGCCCACATGGCACTATTTGGCGGGGAAAACCGCTAAATAGGGGTAAAATAATGCCAAATAATATTGAAAATTTTCTCACATTAATTTCATGTCTTGTTTATTTAATATTCCTGACTGTATTCGACTTTGGGTCTCTACAGCATCATAGTCTCGTAGTCTTGCCCACTTTAGAAACTTTTCGGACTCTGATTTCCGACTCCAACTCTGATTTCATGCCATCTCCTTGTACGAATAAAATTCCTGAAAAACACACTAACAATACTCGAGTAGCATTATTTATATACAAAAATAGGTAATATGAAGGCTATAAATATGCAATATATGGCACTTATCACATGCGCTATCCAGAAATAAGCATAAGAGCACGTGTGCTATCCAGAAATAAACTTAGGAGCGCATGCCGAGTCGATGCGAAGCACAAACTGAGAAGCACACACTTGGTGCACCATGCATGCCATAAGACGCAACACACACACCCAAGATGCAATGCGTGCATGCCCAGAGTGCACCGCGCGCACCCAATGCACCGTCCATGGCATATCGTGCACCCCTAGTCGCTACATGCGCCAACCCAAATGGGGCTCTACGCGCATTAAGGCTAGTGGGGTGCAATGCGTGCGCCCTCCAGTGGGGTGCTGCACGCACTAGGGGAGGCTACGCGTGCACGTTGTGCGATTCGTGTGCTCTTCCCTCTATGCTCTATGTTCTGCTTTGCACTCCACGTTGTGCTCTATGTTCACGCTCCAATTACGGGAACAGTTATCTCTCTAGATGCTTTAAAAGACTTTTTTCTCAAGAAAAAAAAAGAAGTGGAGGAGGAGAGAAGCAAGGAAGAGAAATCTCTCTCAATAGAGATAGAAGGAAAAATCCATAGTAAGGACTCCTCTCTCAAAATGAAAAATACCTCTCCCTCATCAACAAAAGGGGGAGAGAGGCAAGGAAGAGAAATCTCTCAACAGAGAGAGAAGGTGAAATCCACAATAAGGAGGACTCCTCTCTCTAAACAAAAAAAAGACCTCTCCCTCATCAACAAAAGGGAGGAACCACAGAAAAGAAATCCATAGACTTAAAGAAAAAGCCACGAGACAGTGAGAGATCCAAAAAAGAAAGAGAACCAAAGATTCAGGGAAAATCCAGTGAGTGGAGTTCCCTCTTTTTGTACTCGGGTCATAACTTAGTGCCGGATAAATTAGTCGATGTAATCGTCAGATCATTAACGGGAGATCCAAATCCAAATATCTTCCACCGTTGCTAGAGATCCCACAAATTAGAAATGGAAGCAGAGTCATCTCTCTTCTCTATTCTTGTAACCCGTCTTCTTTTAGAAACAAATTGTAATTTTCATTTATTTGTCTGTAATTGAAATTACAAATGTTAATGAAAGGAAGTTCTCCGATTTTGGGCATACAATATCTAGACAATTTGTATTCTTTCTAGAACTTAGCTACATTTTCCTGGTCATTAATTTTGGAGTGACAACTTCTATTCATTTGGACACATGGTCAATGGTGACAAAGATATACAAGTATCTACCAGAAGATGGGTGTATACTTCATGCACCAACAATTGAAAAACTCGATGGTGAGAATTGGTGTTAGAGGCAGGTCATTCCTCCAGGTCAAAGCACCCAGATTTTCATATGCTTTGTAACATTTACAAAAATCTTGGATGTTTATAAACATTGTAAGCCAATAAAGCTCAAATTTGGAGTATTTTGACAGCCATCTTTTTAGATGAAAAGTCACCCCCATAAGCATCTATATGACATAATGTATAACGTTTAGGATCTCACCAACATGTATGCAATGCCTAATGATATAATCCTAGAAATACTTAAAAAGGTATGGATCGTCATAAAAATAAGGCATACCTCATAAAGATATTTGAGTTAATCTTAGGTACTCTAATGTTATGGCATTTATTCTGCAACCAAAAAATTGACTATATCAACAAATCAGGAGTTGAATGTAAAGAAAATAACTGCTTATCTGGGAAAGAATCCCTAATGGACATATCTTATTTTTCAAATATCAACCAAGAATGGTGGTCAACGGCCATATTCTCTACTCCTATTTTATACCATATCTTATGGACAAATTCTTGAAGGAGTATCATTAGGCATGATTTAGCATCCTTTTTTTGAAAGTAAATACTTCAACACCAAGTGATTTGTAAAAACAACACGTAAGCTAAGGATATATGAATAGAATTTATATAGAGCAAATACTACTGCAAGAAGCTCCCTTTCAGTAGTAGTTTACTTTCTTTCAGCATCGTTTAAAGTCCTGCTAACATATGGTTTCATATCCTATCATTGTTTAAGTACTACTCTCATGGCATAGTCGCTTGTGTAGCATTTTATTTCAAACAGGAGAGACCAACCTAGAGGTTGTACCATTGGTATATAGATAAGCATCTCTTTCAATGTGTTGAATGCTATCTGACATGCTAGTGTTCATTGAAACTACCCATCTTGATCAAAAAGGTGAAGACAAGGTCTAGCAATGTTACTAAAATCCTTAATAAACCAACATGCCATAGAAATGAACATATATTTTTGACCATTGTTGGGATTGGTATTTTAGAGATAGATGCAACTTTTGCCTTATCAACGTCTATACTTTTAGATGATACGGTATGCCCCATAACTATACCCATTTTACTATAAATTTTCAATTCAAAAGTAGTTTCGTTTGTTCAGATCATGACAACACTGCTTCTAAATGGATCGGGTATGATTCAAAGCCGTTTCCAAAAATGTGGAAGTCATCCATAAAATTCTCATGATAATCCTCTACTATATCACTAAAAATACTAATAATTCATATTTGGAAAGTAGAAGGGGTATTGTATAATCCTAATGGCATTCTTCTAAAGGTGAAAGAAGTGCCAAAGGGGTTGGGGAAAGTAGTTTTCTCCTAATCCTCAGGGTAATTTTGGTCTAATAGTATCCAGAGTAACCATCTTGAAAATAGTAAAATTCATGCCCTTCTACTCTCTCTAGAACTCGTCTAAAAATGAGAATGAAAATGATCTTTTTTTTGTAACCTAGTTTAGCTTCCAATCATCTATGTACATACGCCTACTATAGTGTGAGTCGGTATCATCTCTACCTCCTCATTCTGAATCACTATTACCCCACTCTTTTTCAAAACTATTTGGGTTAGACTTAACTAATTGCTACCTGCAATTGGGCCTATGGTACCAACATCTAAAAGCTTTAAGAATTTAGCCTTAACCACCTCTTTCATGGCAAGATTCATCCTGTACAACATTTGTCTGGTGGGCTTGGTGTCGTCCACCAATGTTATCCGATATGTGCATTGATGTGATAAATTTACTGGAAGTGTACAGTATCGGTTGTAGCGTAAACAGGTTGTTCCCACGAGAATCTAATGTGTTTTTGTATTCTCACTAATTCTTTAACCCTAGCGGATTAACTACGGGTTCAAAGATGAATGAGAGTTATTCTAATTAGTCTAAGATATGGAATCCACTAGCTAACAACAAAATATTATCTATTTATTCTCTTTCTTATATAAAAATATGGTTTTTTAGTTTAATTCCTACTTAAAATATCCTAAGCATGAACTATCAAGTGGCATACAATTATAATCCATCAAATAAATTACTTTTGAATAGAAATAAACTAAATCATTAGATTAATTCAACAAAACGAATAAAAACCAACAACTCCAAACCCTAACTAAGTATAAACTATCAAAATACTTAAATTAAGCATAACCTATCAAAGTTCTAATCTACGAGTTCTTGTATTTTTATTGTTTCATAGAAAAATCCTATCTTTTTTATTTTTATTTTAGTGAGAACACAAATAGAATAACATAAAGTTGATCCCTAGTTTCATCTACATCCTAGAACTATAAGCTAATTAGCTACTCATACTCCTAATTAACATGAACCTATTTTTATTTATGAAAGCAATTAAAAATCCTATTTTTTCTAACAAGCAATTAAAGATCTATATTAGAAAGTGATTAGATCTATCTAAAAAGCAAAGAAAAGCAATGTAATTACCTCTAGAGCTCGGTATGACGGTCGTCACCCCTTTACCAAAACCCTAATATTTATTAATTAAAAAGAGTACAAAATTACATCTAAAAGCTCTCTCTAATTACAAGAATTCATGGGGTATTTATAACACAAACACAATCCAGTTCCTACTCAAACTCAGTACAAAAGATATAATCCTAATTCAACACAAACTAATTTCAAGATATATAATCTTAATCAAATTCATAGGTATTAGAAACCAATGGTTGAGATTAGATGGCATAAAATACTAATTTTTGGGTCAAAAACCTGAAATTAAGTTCAGCACACTCGTAGCCCGCTTGATCGGATTTTCCACTCTGCAGTGCTTCAGTAAAATGGCCATAACTTTTGCATCTAAACTCAGATTGAGCTGATTTTGGTTTCATTTCAAAGATAATTAAGAGATCTACAAATATCTCCTATACAAATGTTTCTAGTTTAAGCATTATCTTGGCTGAATAATCTCTTAAATTTATTACTTCTGCACTTGAGTTTCTGCCTTCACCAAAATTGATTTTTTATGCTCATATTCTTGACAAATTTGCATTTTCTTCTTCTCTTCCTTGCGAATCCTTTATTATCTTTAAAAACACACTAAATATACTTGAATAGCAATTATTTATATAAAAAATTAAATAATATGGAGGCTATAAATATGCAACATATGACAATTATCACACCCCCACACCTATCTTTTGTTAGTTTTTGAGGAAAACCTAGACCTAAAAAGAAAAAGAAAAATCCTAACTCATTTTTGCAGGAATCACGATTGTACTTAGCATGTGCAACGAGCCATTAAATCCATAGATTACCCTAGTGGATGAGTGGTGTCTCGTGAGGGTTTGCAGTGAATATACCCATAAAATTTGTGAAGAAGATAGATTAAGGAATAAAGAAAAGAAAAGTAAGGGTAATAAAAAATCAAGAAAAATAAAATAAATTTATACAAAAGAAAGAAAAATCCTAGGAAAACTAAAAATCCTAGAAAAACATAAAGAAAAATCTCCTAACCCACTCCCCCACACCTAAACTCGTATATGCCCTCCTACACAAACCAAGGGTGGTAAAATAAATAAGAAAACTATTATATAAATATTATACACTTACTAGAAAATTCAGATCGGTTACAACCTCTTGATCACTTCCCACTCTCATAGTATGTCTTTTTATATTTTGATATGGATGAACTTAGTATTTTTTGTCAATTTTACATTTAATCTCTCTATCTTGTTTTTTATTTTTCTCAATTTATTCCTGCCCTTCTTTCTTTTATTCAATGGTATAATTTTAAAGTTGGAAATTGTACATTTATTGTCCATATTCAACCCACGATCATCTTTCATGGCAGTAAATATTTTGGTTTTATCAACTTGTGAAATAACATGAACTCAATTTTGGAATGCCCTCTCAAATTATTAGTACCATGAGCTCTTCTTTTTGAGGTTCCTTCTATTCTTCTAGTATTCTGGGCTCATCATGCAAATTTTCTTCAAAACTGTCATCAAAATTCTCAAAAGAAAATGCTATATTAGTGGACTTATCATTAGTCAAGTCATTATGAAGAGATAAAAATGTTTCCTCACAAATTTCTTCACAATTTTTATTAAAAGAATCAAATGATAATATGCCACTAGTAAGCTCATCATGAGGCAAATCACCAAGCAAGATTTTCTCTTTATCACTAGTTTTTCATAATTATTTTCACAATGGTCTAAAGTAGGTTGATCACAGTGTCGAAGTATAGACTCGTCATGCACAAAATTATTTAACTCATTTTGAATTATATCAACTTCAAAAAATGACTGAAGTAGTTGCTTGTTGGTATTAGATATGTTTAAACAATTAGATGGTTGATTTTTAAAAAGTTTAGTATGAGAAATCATTTTGAGAAAATCTTGCATATAAGATGTAGTTTGAGAGGATGATTTTAGCAAATTTTCTATACCTTCCTCTATTGTACGTGCTCGCTTCTCAGTCTCATGATTATAAGCTTCCTTACTATCCTCGAATGATTTCATCTCGAGAATATGAGTGGAATTTGATGGTAGATATGATGGATCTGTGTACATATTTGATGACAGATATGAAGTGGTTATAGGTAAATTCTCATGACATGTATACCCCACTTCTAATCTTTTTAATCTTTCATCTAACATGTTTAATTGAATATCTTGTTCATGATTGAATTTAGAACAGGAAGATAAATAGTCCATGAAGAAACGATTAGATGGAGGACTCTCTTGATACGGCTCATGATTGTATGTAAAATTAGAATGATTTATCCATTCACACTTGTAATTTTGTATATAGGAAGCGCGCTCGAGATTCATGATATGTGGTATAAATTTGATCATGACCTAGTCCTAACGAACTTCCTATCCATGGGAACTGATGATAATTATGATATGGATCATGACAATGATGGCAAGCAGTTTGATTTTGAAACATATTTTTTTAAAGATTTTTTTTAAAAGGTGAAGAGGGAAAGAGATGGAAAAGAAAAAGAAAAAATCGAGAATTTTTTTTGGATTTTTTTAGAACCAGAGACCCAAAACACAAAACAAGAAAAAAAATATGGCAGATACTTAAAAATTTTGCTGCTAAATAGCGCAATTGCAGATATTTAGTGGCAAAATTAGGGAGTTTTACTCCCTATTTTTCAGTGATTAGTAGATATTTTTCTAGTCCCTTTTATCTTCCTACATTTGTAGTTTCAGGTCTCTGCACACTCAAAACACACGTTAACCCATAAAATGTTAGAAAAAGCAAGAAAAGACCGTCGATCCCCGGCTACGGTGCCAAAAACTTGATGTGATAAATTTACTGCAAGCATACAGTATCGGCTGTAGCGCAAACATGTATTTCCATGAGAATCTAAGGTGTTTTTGCATTCTAACTAATTCTTTAGTCCTAGCAGATTAACTACGGGTTCTAAGATGAATGAGAGTTATTCTAATTAGTCTAGAATATGGAATCCACTAGTTGACATCCAAATATTATCTATTTATTTTCTTTCTTCCATAAAAATATGATCTTTTAGTTTAATTCCTACTTAAAGTATCATATGCATGAACTATCAAGTGGCCTGCAAGTATAATCTATCAAAAAAATTACTTTTGAATAGAAATAAACTAAATCATTAGATTAATTCAACAAAACAAATAAAAACTAACAACTCCAAACCCTAACTAAGTATATGCTATCAAAATACTTAAATTAAGCATAACCTATCAAAGTTCTAATCTACGAGTTCCTGTATTTTTATTATTTCATAGAACAATTCAATATTTTTTATTTTTATTTTAGAGAGAACACAAATAGAATAATATAAGGTTGATCTCTAGTTTCATCTACATCCTAGGACTAAGCTAATTAGTTACTTATACTCCTAATTAATAAGATTCTATTTTTATTTATGAAAGCAATTAAAAATCCTATTTTTCCTAATAAGCAATTAAAGATCTACATAAGAAAGCGATTAAATCTATCTAAAAAGCAAAGAAAAACAATAGAATTACATCTGGAGCTCGGTATGGCAGCCGTCACCCCTTTGGCCAAACCCTAATATTTATTAATTAAAAAGAGTACAATAATACATCTAAAAGCTCTCTCTAAATACAAGGATTCATGGGGTATTTATAACCCAAACACAATCCTGTTTCTATTCAAATTCAATACGAAAGATATAATCCTAATTCAACACAAACTAATCTCAAGATATATAATCTTAATCCAATACATAGGTATTAGAAACCAATGGTTGAGATTATATAGCATAAAATACTATTTTTTGGGTCAAAAATCCGAAATTAAGTTTAGCACACCCGTAGCCTGCTAGATGGGATTTTCCACTCTGCAGCGCTTCAGCAAAATTGCCATAACTTTTGCATCTAAACTTGGATTGAGCTTTTTTTGTTTTCGGTAGAAACATGTTTGGATCTTTCCATTGTTATTGATAGAGAAAAATTACAGATTATCAAAAATTCCTCTTTTTCAAATTACAATAAAAAGAAAATAAAAACAGACAGAGAGGACTTATAGAACACGTTGCTCTCTTTTTACAGAAAATGTGAGATTCGAGGCAGCTATGGGATTGGTCTTTTCCCCGTTGACGATATGACGTCGATGGTTGGAGGCGAGATCGTTCTTCTTCTCTGCTAATTCTTAGAGGAAGCACGAACGCCTGCGCGGGAGAGAGATCTGGCTAAAGGTCCTCTTTTTCGATTGCAAGACTTTGAGGCTCTCGCACGTAGATTGATTTGCCAAAAGTCCCTTTTAAGTTCTCTTGGGGGTATTTATAGGCATCCGATTGTTGAATAAGTTTTCTTGTAGATAAGAACAAGATCGGGTTTTCTTGTAGATAGAATCGAAATTCTTTGTAATATCGATGATATATTCGAATCTTTTCTTGATTTGATTTGCTCCAGATTCATTGAATCGTGTCCTGTTTATGCACCCAAAATCAATTAAACTCAAATTAAAATTTAATTAGAATTTGTATGATTATCAAACTCTAATAAAATTAATCTAAAATTTTTCATTCCAAAATTAATTTGAGTTTGATTAAAAATCGTAGAATTATCTAAACTCTAATGAAATTAATTTTAAAGTTTTTCATCCAAAATCAATTTGATTCTAATTAAAACTTGGATAACATTAGAAATTACAAAATAATTGGAGATTGGACAAAAATATATTGCGTGCCTGAAGTCGAGAGTTTATTGTGCAAACTCGGGCGACCGAACGGGGTGAGCAACCGAACGGAGCCGATGAGAGAGAGAAAGATAGAGAAAGAATCTTTTTTTTTTATTTTTTTCTTTTTCTCCTTCTTTTTCTTTTTCTCTTTCTTCTTTTTCTTGGCCTGAGCCTCGTGTGGGTGCAAGGCTCATGCCATGCAAAATAATTTTTTTTTGTTTAATTTGCAGGGGCTCTCATGAGCCTCACTTCCATGCGAGGCTAAGCCTCGTGTGGGTGCGAGGCTCACCCAATTTTATTTTTTTCGATTTTTGCATGGTTTTCGACCTCGCTTCCATGCGAGGCTCAGCCTCGTGTGGGTGCGAGGCTGGCTTAAATTTTTCTTTTTTTTTAATTTAATTTTTGTTCCATCTTTCGTTTTGCATGGGAGTTTCTCAGCATCGCTTCCATGCGAGGTTCCCAGCCTCGCATGGGTGTGAGGCTGATATTATTATTATTATTGTTATTATTATTTTTTAAAAATTATTATTTTATTTATTTATTATTATTATTATTTGAATTCAGATTCGTATTTGTACTCAGACTTTGGATCCGGACTCAGACTCGGATTTGGGATCCGGTCTCAGACTCGAACTCGAATTTTAGATCCGGATATTCAGACTAAGATTTTAGATCTGGACTCGGCCTTGGATTCGGATTTTTGATTGGGACTCAGTTTTTGGATCAGGACTCGGACTCGAATTTTGGATCCGAACTCGAATTTTGGATTCGAACTCGAATTTTGGATCTAGACTATTTTTATTGTTCTACAAGACCCCCTCCAAAGTTTTCAAAATTTTGTTTCTTCTGAAAATTTGAAATACTTTGGATTTTTTTATTTGGTTGATGAGTTCATAGAGATGAAACTTGCTAAGAGTATGGAGATACTTTAACAAGTTGAGTATTTTGATTGTGATGAGGCTCGTTTGGATTGCCAAACAGAATCAATGACTCGCCTGACTGACAGAGCCGACGATAACTTTCGAATCGAGATTGAAGAACCATTAGCAGAGGTGTACTATTAAACGTACCAATAAGGTCTTGGCAGAGGTATTCAGAAAACGTACCAAAGAGTTTCGGCAGAGGTGTACTGTTAAACATACCGAAGTGATTGAATTTAAGTTATTTATGAAGTGACTCGTCTGGCTGACAGACTGAGCCGGTGATCGGGTTGGGATCATAGATAGCATTATTTGTGATTGTCCAAATCTCGCTGTTAGAGGTAAGATCTTAAAGTGACAGGTTCATGGGATTTTTAGCAAACTCCCAGCTATCAACAGATTTGATATGCCTTTACCAATTGTCATTCGCGTTGGGCTAGCCATGCTATTCTCTCAGCATGATGAGTTATCGAAGCTCCTGTTTGGCCTTAGATGCCAAACGTTCCTTCTCCCCTTTGCTTTTGGAGCATTGGGTAGTTCATTCTTTTACCTTAGCATAAGGAATTGTCGAGGATTTGAATTCCTCTCCCCTTTGCTTTTGGATCATCGGGTCATGAGTATCCTTATAAGAAAATGTTATGACAAATTTGTCATGGATTTTTAGCTAATCTCTAGCTATGAACGGATTTGATGTGCCTTTACCAATCGTCATTTGTGTTGGGCTAGCCATACTTTCTTTCCCAATATGATAAGTTGTCGAGAGTTTTGTTTGGGCTTAAATGCCAAACGTTCCCTCTTCCCTTTATCTTTTTGGTATTGGGCAATTGGTTTCATACTCTTACCCCCAATATGATAGGGTTGGCGAGAAATTTTTGATTTCTCTTCCCGTTGCTTCAACAGTATTGGGCAGTTGATTCATTAGCCTTCCCTTTCCCTTTTTTTTAAGGTGGCTAGATGAGAATTTCTTCAAGAGTTTGCCATTGATCGGCATCATCATCTTGTCATCGTCTTGATTGATCAGGCGATAGGTTTGCATACAGTGTCGATTGGTGTGGGTCCCACCCCCTGTTCTGGCCTCATTTGAGTAGTCATTGTAATTCAATTGTCCGCCTTCTTCTTCTTTGAAGTTTGTGCGAGGTTGAAAATTAGTTTTTCATTTTGGATTTCTTTGTGTGTTGGATCTGCCTCACGCGCTATGTCTGAGCACGTGGGCTTATCTTTACATATTGAAATTTTTATGCCTGGCTGCAATATTGCCTTGTATTCTGCACCTCTTCCAATAATAAAATTATCATGACTGAGGCTAGGCTCGTCGCACAAGACGAAGGCTGAACTCACTGCACGATGTGGAGGCTGGGCTCACCGTGCAAGGCGGATGTTGGGCTCGCTGCACGTATGCGTTACGTGCGCATTTCAACTGTTTTACGTGGGGTTGCAAATTAGCCACGTAGTTTGGAGCTTTTGCACTTTTGAATGAGTCATATACATTGGCTTGGCTTTGCATAGTCTTGCGTTGCTTGCAGGTATTAGCCTCGCTCTCTTTGCGCTGGCTTCATAAATATGTTTGTTTGGTTGGATATGAGTCCCACCCCCTGCATGTGACTTATTTGGCTGTTCATGAATTTCATCATGTGGTAATAGACTACTTTTTTTTTTTGCAACAGACTATGTGGAGCTAAACCTATCATCGTATTTCTGATCACTTTTGTACTATGGTGAATTCTGTGCGCTGGCTTATCCTCGCACACCGGTATAACCATGCATGCTGGTTTAATCTCGAGTTTGTCTCGCATCTAGATGACTTTACGCTGGCTTAGCCTCACATTGTATGCGGGTATAGCCTCGCGTTCTTACTTTGGGTTGTTTGATTTCATACTATTACCCTAGTATGATAGGGTTAGCGAGAGTCTTACTCTCTTCCTGTTGCCTTGGCAGCATTGGGAAACAAAAACTCATACGCTTTTCTTCTTTTTTATTTCTTTTTTTAATTTTTTTCTCTTTTTTTGATTTTCTTCTTTTGTTTTTTTTTCCTTTTTTTATGGGCATTTTCCCATCAAATCTTATAAATTGCATTCGCGGACACCTTCTTTTGTTCAGGTCTCAACTGGATTACGTTTGCGTCGACGAGTGCCTGAATTTTATCTTTCAGATCATAACAATTCTTGGTTGGGTGCCTGATTTTTGATGGAAGAGACAATACTTGAGATCATCTTTTCTTCCAGCTTCCTTTGGCTTCTGATTTTCGGGTAACCTGAGCATCCCCTTTTTATTGAGTAAATTAAACATGGTCACTGTTTGCTCATCCTTGAAAGCATTTGTTCGTTGTGATCTAAAAAAATTTCGATTATTTTGTAATTTTTTGTTGGCAGCAGATTTGGTGGTCAATGTCTCATTTCCCTTAGGATGGGATGATTGTGGCTGCGGCTGATTCATGGTCATTCTTCTTGGGCATGGTATTCATTAATACGGCGGATTATGTCCTCCGTTTGTTGCCCTTGTTTGACTAGATCTTTCCAGGTTTTTGACTCTACTACTCCCATTTTGACCAATATCCTGATCTGGAGATTGTGTTTGCAAGTCTCCACCAATGTTTCCTGCAGCATGCCATGCTTGCATCGCACTGAAATTTCACGGAAACGCTCAGCGAAGCTTTTAACCATCTCGTCTTCTTTTAGCTTGTTTGCCAGAAGAGAGTGAATAGATACATCGGTATCGTCTTTGAAGAAGCGAGCTAGGAACTCCCTCTCCACGTCAGACCATGCATTGATGGTTCCTGGGGGCAACTGCATAAACCAAATGAATGCAGGCCCTCGCAGAGTACTTGCAAAAGTTCTTGTCATTACTGGGTCATTGCCCATGAGATGGCTGGTCTGCGAGAGGAAGTAGTACATATATTAGTTCGAGGATCCCTTTCCATCATATGACTCTAACTGGAGAGGCTTGTATTTTGCCAGAAATGGTATGAACTCCCACTCTATTGGGTAGGGTCTCGTAATCCCCGCCTCCTACAATCCTTTTCGGCGCATTAAGGCTTCTATCTGGGTTTGAAGCTTCTCCATTCTTTCGGCATGAGGATCAACATAATATTTGTCCTCATTGCCTTTTACCTCGGTATCTGCATTGGATTCGGTCTCCTCTTTCTTGGCCTCATCAGAAGAGGAAGAACCTCCTGCTTCATTTTCTGTGCTCTTTTGAGTGTTCTCCAAAACCTTCGCAATCATTGTTTTTATGTTCTCAATGCTCCTTTGCTGCTTTTGGATGAAACATTCTTTCGCCTCAATCTTTTGACTCATCTCAGCCGACCGTTCAACCATGTGGACTATTGTCCTGCCGAACCAAGAGGAAGTATGCGATCGCGGCATTGCTATGGCCGAATGCTTGCTAAGCTCTTCTTATTGCTCATCAGAACCCCCTGCCAATCTTTCGTAACTGCGGGGAGCCGTCACGTCTGACTGATGCGGGTATGATGATAGGTTTCATCTATTTCCGTATCAGAGGCATACCTTTTGACGAATAGTTTCTTGCCCTTATTCACCATATTCGATGTGAAAGCAGGTAAGTCTTGATCTGAGTCGGTGTTTTATTTTTGCAGCCATCTTCTTTTTTGAATATTAGATTCCGGTGCTGACGACTGGTTAAATGCAGATGGTTTTGGGGCTTGACATCGACAGTGAGTTAAAACTGCCATGATCAACTCCTCACAGTAGCAGGACTGATGGGGTAGTGCCACTTTTCTTTTATTTGAGAGATATCTCCATAAATCTGGAGTTTCATCTTGCTGTACTGACATCACCACCTTTTGCGAGCGAGGTCCGCTTCTTATGCGAGGTTTATTTGTCCTGACAGGTGTCTCTAATAAGTCATTGAAATTATATTTGTCAACCTCCAATTTGGTTCGATGTTCATCATTAGTTTTGATATGTCTTGTACAAATTTACTAGGTAGCTTGGCGTACTGATCTAGCCTCGCACGAACTAGTCTCGCATGCTGGCTTAGACTCAGTTTAGTGTTTAAGTTTACTCATGCTAGGCTAGCGTCTGGTCTTATTCATGCCATACTGATATGTGTTACGCTGAGCTTTGTTAGGTTGAGAGGTGCTGGGCTGAGATTTGTCAGGCTGAGAGGTGCTAGGCTGAGCTCTGCCAAGATGAGAGGTGCTAGGCTGAATTTTGCCAAGATGAGAGGTGCTGGGCTGAGTATTGCCCGGATAAAAATCGCTAGGCTGATTTTTGCCAGGGTGAGAGGTGCTAGGCTGGCCTTTGCCAGGATGAAAGGTGCTTGGCTGGCCTTTGCCAAGCTAAAAGTTGCTAAGCTGATTTTTGCCAGGATGAGAGGTGCTCGGCTGGCCTTTGCCAAGCTAATGGGTGCAGGGTTGGCCTTTGCCAGGCTGATGGGTGCAAGGCTGGTCTTTGCCAAGCTGATAGATGCAAGGCTGGTCTTCGCCAAACTATTTAGTGAAAGGCTGTCCTTCGCCAAGCTGATGGATGGAAGGCTGACCTTCGCCAAGCTGATGGAAGAAAGGCTGGCCTTCGCCAAGCTGATGGATGTAAGGCTGACTTTCACCAAGCTGATGGGTGTAAGGCTGGCCTTCGCCAAGCTGATGGATACAAGGCTCGTTTTTGCTAAGCTGATGGGTGCAAGGCTAGCCTTCGCCAAGTTGATTGGTGCAAGGATAGCCTTCGCCAAGCTGATGGGTGCAAGGCTGGGCTTCGCCAAGCTGATGGGTGCTAAGCTGTTTTTGAGCCTGGCATCCTCCTTTCTTCATGCTAGATTGATTTTGAGCCTGGCATCCTTCTCGCTTCATGCTAGACTGATTTTGAACCTGGCATCCTTCTTGACTTATGCCACGCTGATTTTGAGGCTGGCATACAATACGAGCTTTGAGTGCTTTGCGGCGCGCCCTTCGATTCTGGTTGCGGATTTGAGTCCGTTTTTGTGCAGCGATAGGTTTTCCATTGGCGTCATATGCAGCTAGTTCTGATGGACCAGAGTTTAAAAATCCAAGTGGCTGTTGATGAATCAACGCCTCCTTATCGTCCAAAACTATCAGGTTAATTTTTTGTGATTTTGAATATTTTGGACCAACCTCGACCTCGATCACCAATTTCTCCATCGTCTCTTCAATTCTATTGATGTCAGATTGGACCGCCATCTCCTCTTCAGTACAGGAGAGTTCTCCCACTCTGGTCGCCAGTCTATTTTGATAGAAACTAGATTGGATCTTTCCATTGCCATTGATAGAGAAAAATTACAGATTATCAAAACTT
This sequence comes from Dracaena cambodiana, assembly GCA_036321105.1. Taxonomy (NCBI): domain Eukaryota; kingdom Viridiplantae; phylum Streptophyta; class Magnoliopsida; order Asparagales; family Asparagaceae; genus Dracaena; species Dracaena cambodiana. The sequence goes on from JAYEPQ010000015.1 coordinate 16,634,974, forward strand.
TCTCTTTTTCGAATTACAATGAAAAGAAAATACAAACAGACAGAGAGGACTTATAGAACACGTCGCTCTCTTTTTGTAGAAGATATGGGATTCAAGGCAGCTATGGGGATTGGTCCTTTCCTCGTTGACAATCTGATGTCGATGGTTGGAGGCGAGCTCGTTCTTCTTTTCTGTTGATTCTTATAGGTAGCACGAATACTTGCGTAGGAGAGAGATCTGGCCAAAGGTCCTCTCTTTTTCGGTTGCAAGACTTTGAGGCTCTCGTGCGTAGATCGATTTGCCAAAATTTCCTTTTGAGTTCTCTTGGGGGGTATTTATGACATCCGGTTGTTAAATAAGTTTCCTTGTAGATAAGAATAAGATTTAGTTTTCTTGTAGATAGAATCGAAACTCTTTGTAATCTCAATGAGATATTCTAGTCTTTTCTTGATTTGATTTGCTCCAGATTCATTGAATTGGGTTCTGTTTCTGCACCCAAAATCAATTAAACTCAAATTAGAATTTAATTAGAATTTGTATGATTATCAAACTCTAATAAAATTAATCTAGAATTTTTCATCCAAAAATTAATTTTAGTTTGATTAAAAATCGTAGAATTATCCAAACTCTAATGAAATTAATTTTAAAGTTTTTCATCCAAAATCAATTTGATTCTAATTAAAACTTGGATAGCATTAGAATTTGCAAAATAATTGGAGATTGGACAAAAATATATTGCGTGCATAAAGTTGGGAGCTTATTGTGCAAAATCGGGCGACTGAATGGGGCGAGCGAGCGACCGAATGGGGCCGATGAGAGAGAGAAAGATAGATAGAGAGAGAATCTTTTTTTTTATTTGTTTCTTTTTCTTCTTCTTTTTCTTTTTGTCTTTCTTCTTTTTCTTGGCCTGAGCCTCGCGCCCACGCGAGGCTCAGGCCATGCAAAATAATTTTTTTTTGTTTAATTTGCAAGGGCTCTCATGAGCCTCACTTCCATGTGAGGCTGAGCCTCGTGTAGGCGTGAGGCTCACCCGATTTTTTTTTTGATTTTTGCATGGTTTCCAGCCTTGCTTCCACGCGAGGCTCGCGTGGGTGCGAGGCTGACTTAAATTTTTCTTTTTTTTTAAATTTAATTTTTGTTCCTTCTTTCGTTTTGCATGGGAGTTTCTCAGCCTTGCTTCCACGCGAGGTTCTCAGCCTCACGTGGGTGCGAGGCTAATATTATTAGTATTATTATTATTTTAAAAATTATTATTTTATTTATTATTATTATTATTTGAATTCGGATTCGTATTTGTACTCAGATTTTGGATCCAGACTCGGACTCGGATTTTGGATCCGGACTCAGACTTGAACCCGAATTTTAGATCCAGACTTGTATTCGGACTCGGATTTTGGATCCGGACTCGGCCTTGGATTCGGATTTTTGATTGGGACATAGTTTTTGGATCCGAACTCAGACTCGGACTCGAATTTTGGATCCAAACTCGAATTTTGGATTCGAACCCGGATTTTGGATCCGGACTATTTTTATTGTTCTACATTCTTGGGCTCGTTTCAAAATTAATTATGAGATCTACAAATGTCTCCTATACAAATATTTCTAGTTTAAGCTTTATCTTGGCTTTATATTTTCTTGAAGTTACTGCTGCTGCACTTGAGTTTCTGCCTTACCAAAATTGACTTTCTATTTTCATATTCTTGACAAATTTGCATCTTCTTCTTCTCTTCCTTGTGAATCCTTTATTACCTATAAAAACATTCTAAATATACCGGAGTAGCAATTATTTATATACAAAAATAAATAATATGGAGGGTATAAATATACAATATATAACTCTCATCATGCATATAAGAGGGTCCATACCTTTTATGCCCAACACATTCCAACCTAAAGTGCTCATATGCGCACAGGGCACAGAAAGCAATCGTTCTTCCTGATTTTCTGCAAGATGCACTAAGATAACCACTGTAAATCTTTCCATAGTTTCAAGAAAAACATACTTGAGGTCCTCAAGTAGAGGTTTAAGTTCAAGATGGGGGGCTTCAACACTATATGGGATCAACCTTTTCAATAGTGGAGGTAATTCTTCAAATATTTCCTTCTGTGATATCCAACCTGTAGTATACATACATTGAGGATTATTTAAATAGTCAACAAATTGATAAGCATTATGCAAATTAAAATTTTCAATAAATTACACGTCTCTCACAAGTGCCATCTCCAATAAATCAAAGATGAACAATGACATGATATTATCTCCTTTGTACACTTCTTCAATCAGATTGACTTCATGCACCTTCATGTTCATACTCGGCTGTTTGGAAATATTGAACACGTTGAGCTTCAAAGTCATATTACCAAATGACAACTTCACTTCTTTAGCTGTTTCTAGAAATGGTTGGCCAAGGATGACTGGTGTTCGCCGCAAAAGTTTCTTTGCTTCCTCCCATTGAATTAACTTAAATTACAATAGAAGTGAACAAGATGAAAAGAAGAACAAACGAGAGGATTTTATAGTTCAATCTCTCTTTTTTACAATGATTTGTGTGGGATCTATGGCGATGGGATCTGTCGAGCAACTTCTTTGGACGATCGAACATCGAATTCTTCTCTCTCGAAGATATCGATCGATTGTAGACGATCTTCTCCGGTCTTTCCCGAACTCAAGGCTCTGTGCATAACTTGAATTCTCTAAGATACCGAAAGGAAGAAGAAGAATACCCGCCGAAAGGAAAAAGGAAGACTCCTAACTTCAAGGCTCTCTCGCATACTTGAATTGCCAAAGGATCCAAAAAGAAGACCCCTATGGTTTCACCAAGAAGGTATTTATATCCCCAGGTTAATTTGAGAGTTTCTATCTAAATAGAATTCCCTCTCATCAAGGATTCCAATCAAATATTTAATATTGATTTAAATCTCTTGATTTAGAGTTCTGATTGGACTTGATTTAGGTATTTGGATAAGCCCAAATCATAATCTCAATCAATTTGAGATTCTGGTTATCTGCTCACGCGGAGTTAAACTCATCAAGATGTGGAGCTATTGAACCAGAACGCGGAACTCAAACGCGAGGCCAATACTAGCCAGACGCGGGGCTAAATAACCAGAATGCGGAGTTAACGCGAAACTATTGATAGCCCCGCGTTTTACTCATCGCGAGGCTAAAACTAGCCAGAATGCGGAATCAACGCGGAGCTATTAAACATCTCCGCGTTTTGTTCAAACGCAAGGCTAATATAGCCAAACGCAGAGCTACTGAATTAGCTCCGCGTTTTGTTGTGGAAAATCCTTTTATCTTAGAAATTTTCACTGCCAACAGAACCCCCTCCAAAGTTTTCAAAATAGCTTGGAACTTAGCAGATTTTGAAATACTTTGGATCTTTAAATGGAGAGTTAAAATACCAAGTTTATCTCGCATTTTTGTTCACTTTCGCGGAGCTGATTGCTTCGCATTTTCAGTGAAATGAGTAATTGCTTCATTAATTACTCTTAAATTTCTACGCCGAATACCAAGAGGCGGAAATTTTGTTTAAATAGAGTGTTTGACCCATCTTCTTCTTCATTTTATCCGAAGAATTCTAGAGCTTAGAGCTCAAGCGACTCAGGCAAATCAGTTTGAAAGAATGATCTTCAACCGAACTTCCTTCATCTTTCCATAGATCTTCATCACTAGTATGTTATCTAAGAAGAGTACGGCATCGCGCGCCTCCTCACCATCGGTGGCCGGCGTTAGCAGCGGTGGCAGCGGCCGAGGCAGTGGCCACAATGGCGAGCTGATCCATGCTACACCAATTGGTGGTATAAATTCTGAACTTTTAGACTCCTTAAATCAATTTTGGAGTGTTTTGGCTTGGTTTTAACCGACCAGCCAACTTTGAACCGGCGAGATCGCCGTTCTCCGGCCGTAAGGCTTGAAGGAGAAGGAGAAGTCAAAGAGGAACTCTGATCTTTCTCTATGCGAAGTTATCGCATCATCCTCACATTTTGAAACACGGGGCTATTTTAACTAGCAGTCGCTTTTCAATCGCGAGGCTATGTTGATTAGCAGTTGCGTTTAAATCGCGAGGCTATTTTGATTTAGCAGTCGCGCTTAAATCGCGAGGCTATTTCCTCAACTGCACGCAGAGTTTATCCTTAGCTCCGCGTTTTCATACTTAGAAGATTTTTCGAGTTTTCTCTAACTCTTGATTCTTCTTTTGCAGTGAAGTACTTGGACCAGATCCTTCTTGAAGAGGAGTGTATGTGGCTTTACCAGTCTTCGTCAGCAAAAGTAACTCTACGGAAGCCAGAAGCATATGCTTTACAACATAGTTACAGGTTTCAAGCCCTGGCTCCTAAAGGTAAACTCTTGAAGGAGTTATAAGAACTCTGCAATAGCTCATTAAGTTTTCTTGAGGACCATTTATGTTAGATGACAATCTATATTGCTTTCCAAAGCGATAGAGATGATCATCTAAGGGCTTGTAGCATGTCGAATCCAACTTGTGCATCTTCATTAGGATTCTTGTAGCAGTATCTTCAGATGATCCACTAAAAAGTTTAAACAGGTCATAGTTGACATTTGCAGAGAAGATCTTTTGCATGTGAACCAAGGAATTTCAACACTCCATGGAGGAGTCTCACCGTTAGGTTATTGATGAGTCGATGAATTTGTAGAAGATTTTTGGGAGAGCTATAACTCCCTCTTCTTTTGTAATCTTTTCTTTTATGAAATAAAGGCAACTATTTTCCTCTCTATCTGTCGGCTACAAGAATCTTGCTTGCTCAACAAATAGATGGTTTATAATTTTGGTAAAATAATCTAAGGCTCATTTGCGTAACTTAGATTATTAATACCAAGATGATCGGATAAAGATCATTTTAACTTAGATGGAAGCGCCTAATTACACTCACCAAAAATCAAAGTTCTTCATAGGAATGCGAAGTTAAAAGCCTCGCGTTTTGCATAGTTGCGCGGAGTTAATAACGTCGTGTGTTCCATCATCACGTGAAACTAATAACTTCGCGTTTCGGAGAGTAACTGGTTAGTCATTTTCTCCGAAATTTGCACCCAACTCCAAGAGACGGTTTCTTTCATTTAAATGAAATCTCTATTCCTTATCCTTCTTACTTCACTTAAGAATTTTCCAGAGACTTAGAGATTCAGGCGATCATAGTTCAGGCGACCCGAGCTTTTTCCAATCAAGTTTCTCCCGATTTCCCGTCGATTTTCCTCAAGTTTTTAAGCAATGGCACCCAAGACTCGTGCTTCTTCTCACGCAGCCCCATCGTCGGTGACTGGCGCAAGCAGTGGTGGTAGCGGCCATGGCAGCGACGCGCCAGCCCACACTTCGCCTATTGGGAGTAAGAATCTCTCTATCGAGACTCTTTAAAATATTTCTAGAGTGATTTGGCTTGATTTTAATCGATCGATCACCTCTTTTATCGGCGAGATCGCCGTACTCCGGTCATAAGGCTTGGAGAAGAAGAAAAGCCTCTTATTTTCTTCTTACGCGAAGTTATCGCGTCATCCTCGCGTTTTGAAGCGCGGGGCTATTTGATTTAGCAGTCGCGTTGAAACACGAGGCTATTTTGAGTAGCAGTAGTGTTGAAATGTCAGGCTATTTTGAGTAGCAGTTACGTTGAAACGCGAGGCTATCTTTTTGACTTCTGCGCGGTCTAATTTTTAGCTTCGCGCGGAGCTACTTTTAACTTCGCGTAGTCTAATTTTTAGCTTCGCGCGTCCATACTTAGAAAAAATTTATGTTTTGTAGAAACTTCTCTAACTTTGATTTTTCCTTTTGCAGTAGGGTATTCGGCAGAAGCCCTTCTCCATAAGCACTACTTTGGCTTTGCTGGTGGTTCTGATCCATCAGCTCAATTTCACTTCACCACCATCGTGGCCACATACAAATCTGACTCGAGAGGGCGCAGGGAAAAGTTGATAAAATATCATCCCACTACTGCACGTGAGATTATCACTGATGCAGCCTTCGAAGATGTGAACAGAGAAGCGTTAGAAAAACCCGCATTTCTCTTTGGGGACCAGATGGAGCAATCAGACGAGATCCTCTCTGAACAGGATTGCATGTGGCTCTATAACTCTAGCGAAGCTTTAATGTTTCTGCCTGAAATGGATCGTGGCTACCCCCTGATCTACCTTCAGAGGTTGGCGATGCCCCGTGAGTTAAAGTGGGGACTATCTCAAGAACAGGATGGCGTCCCAACGGGCAAATTGGGCGCATATGGGGCTTATCAAGATGGCCCCACTAGATGCATTACTGGTTTGCTTCCAGGCCGTTTTGGCAAGGAGCTCCCAGTAGGAGAGGTTCCGATCTGCGCAAGAACTTTCCTAAGTAAGTTCTTGGCGAAAGAAGGTCAATACTCGGCTAGCGACTTTAGGATGCCTGGCTAGGTTTACTCTTTTGGCAACATGTGGTGGGCCCGCCTTGTCCAGTACATGTTGGATTCTCATGAACCCATTCTGAAGGAGATTGGCCTGTACAAGGCCATCAGGAACGTTCAATTCGGGTTCCCTCAGAGTGCTTATCATTTCTTCTGCTTTCTTGAGATGTACAGCTCCGAGACCTACACTCTTTTTACGCCAGTGGGTGAGCTAGGGTTTGCTCTCCACGAGATGTTTGAGGTATCTGGGCTCTCAATTGGCGAAGTCCCCTACGAGGAGTATATCCCCACTGCCGAGGAATTGAACATGCTACTGGCGAAGGACGAGCGCATCTATGCTACATACTGGGAGATGATGTGCCACTACCACATCTGTACTGACTTAGCAGGTGTGCGTAATCAAGGTATCGGCCACAAGAAATGGGTCGATTACCTCTTCGCCAACTTGAACTCTGAGGACAGTTCAACAACTGTCCATGGCCATGCTCCTGTCTATATCACGGAGATTGATCGCCGCATTGCCAAGACTCGGCTGGGTTCTCATTCCTCAGTGTCTAACAGAGGCCTTATTGCTGGGTTCTTGATGTTGTGGCTGAAGAGATGTGTAGTGCCATCATTGCCAAAAGAGGCAATTGCAATGACTGTGGTCTATCCAGCAGTCCTCCTCGCATACGGCCGACCTTTCGGACTTCTTCCCGCCATGGTGTGCAATCTACAGCATGGATTGCGAACACTCTGTAATGACTTCATCCCTGCTGATAAAGGCAAGAGGAAAGGGAAAGGAAAGTCGAAAGAGGTTGCCTCGGTGAAGACTCCGAACCCAAGGGTGGAGCTTCCTTATACTTATCTGATGGCATAGCTTGTTATGCACTGCCCGCCTCTGATTAGTGCTGCGTCACGCCGCTCTGGTGACAAGTGTGCTCTTCATGGAAGCACCACTATATGTCCCAAATCCGGAAGACTCTCTGGCACCACCAAAATTATGAGATCTTTCGGTGCTTCCTCGATTTTCCTGGTGGAGGATACGGGCTGAAGTCGAAGGATATTGAAGGAGCAGATAATTTTACCGCCTTATCCTCAGGAGCGTTCTGGTGGCTTCTCAATATCCGGCCCAGGCATCTGGTGTACCGTCAAGACAGTAAATGTCTTATCGAACCGTACATCCCGAGTCGCTTTGCTCGCCAATTTGGATATTCCCAATTTTATGTGGGCAATCCAAACAAGAGTTTAGTCTATGAGGGAAACTTGTATGATGGTGCCCGTGGCTGGTTTCATTTTGCAGCTGGTGGGACCGGAGCTGAATTCACCCTGCCCAAGAAGTTGCCAGAATTAGCCATGACTCTCAGTTTTTGCACATGGTATAGCATTGCAAATGCTGACGTGCCTCATTTCTCGATCAACCGAAGCTGTTGCAAGGAGATTGAGGCTTTCTACATTAGTCGCCAAGGTGCTTCAAGAGTAAGGGTGAAAGAAATAGATGAATTCCTTGGCGCCGCAGCCGAACCATCAGACGTCAGCGAGTCTGGCGATGATGATGATAATAATGACGATGACAATCCTGATGCTGGAGGTGCTCCCCAACCTGTCGTCATTCGTCCCTGGAGCCCGACCCTCAAACGCCATGGTACCCTAAAGAAAGGGCCTGCCAAAAAGAAGCAGAAGTTGGCTCCGGAAACTCTAATAGCCCCCAAGAAGTGGCTATCAAGTTTGCTTCGGATCTGCTGGCTTCAACTCTACCTATAGCGCTGGCAGGGAAGAGTGGACCCGTTGGAGCTCCAAGTGTTCCCGAGGTTCTGGCTCCTCCAACCGCAGAACCTGTTGAGCACCCTTCTGCGCAACCACTTGGTAGCTAGATGGGTACACTTCTGGAGATGATGGTGGCTCCCCCTTCAAGTCCAACAACTGGACTTGTATCTCCAAGTATGCCTCTTAGTGTTCTGTCTTTTGTTTCGTTATTTTACTGTAACACCATTTTTCTTGTTTCTTGAAATACAGGTGGTCAGCTCCTCTCGCCAATGCATTCAACTACCCAGGTGGAGTCTGATGATAGGGTGGACTATTCGGGCACCACTGGCTCAGTGGGTGGTTTGGGTAGCTCTGCAAGCGATTTTGATGCAGACTACTTTACGACAACTCCTTCCTCTGTTCCTTCTTCAGTTCTCCCAATTGATGAACTTGGGAGTGATGATAGGATAGAGGTGATTGTTGTAGCCGCGACAAAAGAAGCCACTCCGTCTCCAAGTTTGTCGTCTCCAACACCACCGGTCTGCTCCACAAAGACCTTTCCAGTGGTCTCTGGTGCACCTTCTGCTCCTCAGTTAGCGATTTTAACATCATCTATCATTGTAGCTGCTGAGACACCTGCAACTTCTCCAGCTCCAAGTCTTCCAGTAGGGGATGAGGAAAACCTGAGGTTCTCATTTGAAGCTACTTCTGTCACCGGAGGAGCTTCTGGTGGAAACACTCCCTCATCATCTCCTGTTGGTGGCGTGCCCGAATGATTTACACTAGCGATGCTTCTCCTCGGGTTCCTAGTTCAGCCAGGTCTGCATTGGCTTTACTTGCCTCGCATATTATGGACCTAGTAGAGGGACGGGCTTCTTCCTCTCCAATTCCCGTAAATGCCACTCCTTCTTTAACGATGCCTTCTTTAGCACTGCCTGCCTTAAATACAGACACCGTAGACCCTCTTGAAGAAATCTTCAACTACAGTGTTAATGATTTTATGCGGTTGCTAAGAAAATGCATCGAGATCCTTGCTGGAAGAGATTTCCTCACTCTCGGACATCCGACGCTATTCAGCTATTTGGATAATATTGAAAGGGTGGGGGGACAAGACCGAGCAGCTCCTTACCGGGCCCGCCTTGCAGACTTGGAAGAGCAAGTGCGTATGCTGAACACAGTTCGCCAAGCGGACGTGGAAGCGATTACCGCAATAGAGTTAGCGCGGCTTCGGATGGAGCTGACGGCGCGTCGAGAGGAGTTAATGCGTCAAAAAGAAGGATGGTCTCGGGAATTGGCAGAGCTCCAGGCTAGTCGGGAGTCCATCACTAAAGGTTTGGAGGCGGTGGACTCCGAGAATGGGAGGAGTCAGGCCGCCATCCTTAGAGCCCAGGAAACCATTGCTAAAGCTCGAGCGGTCTTAATAACCAACGAGCTTCAATTAGGGGAAGCCGTTAAGAAGCGGGAAGCACTGATCCTTCAACGAGAACAGATTGAACAGGAGGAGACAATAAGAAGCCGTGCTATGGAAGAGTCTCGTCAGCATCTAACCGAGCAACTTACAATGAATGATGATGACTTACTCCGGCAGGCTCAACACTCCGTGGAAGCAACTCGTCGTCGAGTGGTCGACGAGGCGACGAAAAAGTTGAAGCTCCTAGGAGATTCATAGTTTTCTTCTATTCTTTTATTCTTCATTCTTTTTGTAATGAGAACTTGTAATAAAAGAGAGAACTTTACTGATTCTCTAACTTCTTTTGTAAATCCATTCCTTCTGAATGATGAATAAAGATAACTGTTTTTTGATTCTTTTATTTGTTGGCTAGGAAATCTGCTTGCACAACAAATAACTTGTCATCAAAAGTAGTTTTATCTGTTTTCAGGCAAAGTATTCCAAGACATACTGTCAGAGATAAGAGTTTAACATGACAGGGCTTATGGAATTTTTAGCAAACCCCCAGCTATGAACGGGTTTGATTAGCTTTTACCAACTACCGTTTGAGTTGGGCTAGCTATGTTATTCCTCTCAACATGGTGAGTTATCGAGAATTTTGTTTGGGCTTAAATGCCAAACTTTTCCTCTTCCCTTTGCCTTAGCAGCGTTGGGCAATTCATGCTTTTACCCCCAGAATGAAAGGGTTGGCGAGAAACTAGTTCTCTTCCCATTGCCTAATCGGCGCTGGGTAATTCATCAATTTTAGGTCAGAGGTGCTCAATTGCGCATGCCTTAACAAGTGGAGGTGGTCCAAGGCTCTCTCGCGTAACTTAGACTGCGCACACCATAATGGTCGGGTTAGGATCCATCAAATTTAGGTCAGAGGCACTCAATTGCGCATGCCTAAGAAGAAGACAGGAGGCGGTTCGTAATTTGAACTGGGCACACCAGATTTAGGTCAGAGGCGCTCAATTGCGCATGCCGAAGAAGAAGTCCAAGCACTCAATTGCGTAACTTGAACAAGTGGAGGTGGTCCAAGGCTGTCTCGCGTAACTTAGACTGGGCACACCAAGATGGTCGGGTTAGGATCCATCCAATTTAGGTCAGAGGCACTCAATTACGCATGCCTAAGAAGAAGACTGGAGGCGGTTAGTAATTTGAACTGGGCACACAAGATTTAGGTCAGAGGCGCTCAATTGCGCATGCCTAAGAAGAAGTCCAAGTGCTCAATTGCGTAACTTGAACAAGTGGAGGCGGTCCAAGGCTCTCTCGCGTAACTTAGACTGGGCACACCATGATGGTCGGGTTAGGATCCATCAAATTTAGGTCTGAGGCGCTCAATTGCGTATGCCTAAGAAAAAGTCCAAGCGCTCAATTGCGTAACTTGAACAAGTGGAAGCGGTCCAAGGCTCTCTCGCGTAACTTAGACTGAGCAAACCAAGATGGTCGGGTTAGGATCTATCAAATTTACTTCAGAGGCGCCCAATTGTGCATGCCTAAGAAGAAGACTGGAGGCGGTTCATAATTTGAACTGGGCACACCAGATTCAGGTCAGAGGCGCTCAATTGCGCATGCCTAAGAAGAAGTCCAAGCGCTCAATTGCGTAACTTGAACGAGTGGAGGCGGTCCAAGGATCTCTCGTGTAACTTAGACGGGGCACACCACGATGGTCGGGTTAGGATCCATCAAATTTAGGTCAGAGGTGCTCAATTGCGCATGCCTTAACAAGTGGAGGCGGTCCAAGGCTCTCTCGCGTAACTTAGACTGGGCACCCCACGATGGTCGGGTTAGGATCCATCAAATTTAGGTCAGAGGCGCTCAATTGCGCATGCCTAAGAAGAAGACTGGAGGCGGTTCGTAATTTTAACTGGGCACACCAGATTCAGGTCAGAGGCGCTCAATTGCGCATGCCTAAGAAAAAGTCCAAGCGCTCAATTCTGTAACTTGAACAAGTGGAGGCGGTCCAAGGCTCTCTCGCGTAACTTAGACCGGGCACACCACGATGGTCGGGTTAGGATCCATCAAATTTAGGTCAGTGGCGCTCAATTGTGCATGCCTAAGAAGAAGACTGGAGGCGGTTCTTAATTTGAGCTGGGCACACCAGATTTAGGTCAGAGGCGCTCAATTGCGCATCCCGAAGAAAAAAACTGGAGGCGGTTCGTAATTTTAACTTGGCACACCAGATTCAGGTCAGAGGCGCTCAATTGCGCATGCCTAAGAAAAAGTCCAAGCGTTCAATTGCGCAACTTGAACAAGTGGAGGCGGTCCAAGGCTCTCTCGCGTAACTTAGACTGGGCACACCACGATGGTCGGGTTAGGATCCATCAAATTTTGGTCAGTGGCGCTCAATTGTGCATGCCTAAGAAGAAGACTGGAGGCGGTTCGTAATTTGAACTGGGCACACCAGATTTAGGTCAGAGGCGCTCAATTGCGCATGCCTAAGAAGAAGACTGGAGGCGGTTCGTAATTTTAACTGGGCACACCAGATTCAGATCAGAGGCACTCAATTGCGCATGCCTAAGAAAAAGTCCAAGCGCTCAGTTGCGTAACTTGAACAAGTGGAGGCTGTCCAAGGCTCTCTCACGTAACTTAGACCGGGCACACCACGATGGTCGGGTTAGGATCCATCAAATTTAGGTCAGTGGCGCTCAATTGCGCATGTCTAAGATGAAGATTGGAGGTAGTTCATAATTTGAACTGGGCACACCAGATTTAGGTCAGAGGCGCTCAATTGCGCATGCCTAAGAAGAAGACAAGAGGCGGTTCGTAATTTAAACTGGGCACACCATATTCAGGTCAGAGGCGCTCAATTGCGCATGCCTAAGAAAAAGCCCAAGTGCTCAATTGCGTAACTTGAACAAGTGGAGGCGGTCCAAGGCTCTCTCGCGTAACTTAGACTGGGCACACCACGATGGTCGGGTTAGGATCCATCAAATTTAGGTCAGAGGCGCTCAATTGCATATGCCTTAACAAGTGGAGGCGGACCAAGGCTCTCTCGCATAACTTAGACTTGGCACACCACGATGGTCGGGTTAGGATCCATCAAATTTACGTCAGAGGTGCTCAATTGCGCATGCCTAAGAAGAAGACTGGAGGCGGTTCGTAATTTGAACTGGACACACCAGATTCAAGTCAGAGGCGCTCAATTGCGCATGCCTAAGAAAAAGTCCAAGCGCTCAATTGCGTAGCTTGAACAAGTGGAGGCGGTCCAAGGCTCTCTCACGTAACTTAGACTAGGCACACCACGATGGTCGGGTTAGGATCTATCAAATTTAGGTCAGAGGCGCTCAATTGCGCATGCCTAAGAAGAAGACTGGAGGCGGTTCGTAATTTGAACTGGGCCCACCAGATTTAGGTCAGAGGCGCTCAATTGCGCATGCTTGAGAAAAAGACTGGAGGCGATTCGTAAATTGAACTGGGCACACCAGATTTAGGTCAGAGGCGCTCAATTGCGTATGCCTAAGGAGAAGTCAAAGCACTCATTTGCGTAACTTGAACAAGTGGAGGCTCCAAGGCTCTCTCGCGTAACTTAGACTGGGCACACCACGATGGTCGGGTTAGCATCCATCAAATTTAGGTCAGAGGCGCTCAATTGCTCATGCCTAAGAAGAAGACTGGAGGCGGTTCGTAATTTGAACTTGGCACACCAGATTTAAGTTAGAGGCGCTCAATTGCGCATGCCTAAGAAAAAGACTGGAGGCGGTTCGTAATTTGAACTGGGCACACCAGATTCAGGTTAGAGGCGCTCAATTGCGCATGCCTAAGAAGATGTCCAAGCGCACAATTGCGTAACTTGAACAAGTGGAGGCGGTCCAACGCTCTATCGCGTAACTTAGACTGGGCACACCACGATGGTCGGGTTAGGATCTATCAAATTTAGGTCAGAAGCACTCAATTGCGCATGCCTAAGATGAAGACTGGAGGCAGTTTGAAATTTGAACTGGGCACACCAGATTTAGGTCAGAGGCGCTCAATTACGCATGCCTAAGAAGAAGACAAGAGGCGGTTCGCAATTTGAACTGGGCACACCATATTCAGGTCAGAGACGCTCAATTGCACATGCCTAAGAAAAAGCCCAAGCGCTCAATTGCGTGACTTGAACAAGTGGAGGCGGTCCACGGCTCTCTCGCGTAACTTAGACTGGGCACACCACGATGGTCGGGTTAGGATCCATCAAATTTAGGTCAGAGGCACTCAATTGCGCATGCCTTAACAAGTGGAGGCGGTCCTAGGCTCTCTCGCATAACTTAGACTGGGCACACCACGATGGTCGGGTTAGGATCTATCAAATTTAGGTCAGAGGCGCTCAATTGCGCATGCCTAAGAAGAAGACTGGAGGCGGTTCGTAATTTGAATGGGACACACCAGATTCAGGTCAGAGGCGCTCAATTGCGCATGCCTAAGAAAAAGTCCAAGCGCTCAATTGCGTAACTTGAACAAGTGGAGGCGGTCCAAGGCTCTCTCGCGTAACTTAGAGTAGGCACACCACGATGGTCGGGTTAGGATCTATCAAATTTAGGTCAGAGGCGCTCAATTGCGCATGCCTAAGAAGAAGACTGGAGGCAGTTCGTAATTTGAACTGGGCCCACCAGATTTAGGTCAGAGGCGCTCAATTGCGCATGCTTAAGAAAAAGACTGGAGGCGATTCGTAAATTGAACTGGACACACCAGATTCAGGTCAGAGGCGCTCAATTGCGCATGCCTAAGGGGAAGTCAAAGCACTCATTTGAGTAACTTGAACAAGTGGAGGCGCTCCAAGGCTCTCTCGCGTAACTTAGACTGGACACACCACGATGGTCGGGTTAGGATCTATCAAATTTAGGTCAGAGGCGCTAAATTGCGCATGCCTAAGAAGAAGACTGGAGGTGGTTCGTAATTTGAACTGGACCCACCAGATTTAGGTCAGAGGCGCTCAATTGCGCATACCTAAGAAAAAGACTGGAGGCGATTCGTAAATTGAACCGGGCACACCAGATTCAGGTCAGAGGCGCTCAATTGCGCATGCCTAAGGAGAAGTCAAAGCACTCATTTGCGTAACTTGAACAAGTGGAGGCGCTCCAAGGCTCTCTCGCGTAACTTAGACTGGGCACACCACGATGGTCGGGTTAGGATCCATCAAATTTAGGTCAGAGGCGCTCAATTGCTCATGCCTAAGAAGAAGATTCGAGGCGGTTCATAATTTGGACTGGGCACACCAGATTTAGATTAGAGGCGCTCAATTGCGCATGCGTAAGAAAAAGACTGGAGGCGGTTCGTAATTTGAACTGGGCACACCAGATTCAGGTCAGAGGCGCAAAATTGCGCATGCCTAAGAAGTCCAAGCGCTCAATTGCGTAACTTGAACAAGTGGAGGCCGTCCAAGGCTCTCTCGCGTAACTTAGACTGGGCACACCACGATGGTCGGGTTAGAATCCATCAAATTTAGGTCAGAGGCGCTCAATTGCGCATGCCTAAGAAGAAGACTGGAGGCGGTTCGTAATTTGAACTGGGCACACCAGATTTGGGTCAGAGGCACTCAATTGCGCATGTCTAAGATGAAGACTGGAGGCGGTTCGTAATTTGAACAGGGCACACCAGATTCAGGTCAGAGGCGCTCAATTGCGCATGCCTAAGAAAAAGTCCATGCCCTCAATTGCGTAACTTGAACAAGTGGAGGCGGTCCTAGGCTCTCTCGCGTAACTTAGACTGGGCACACCACGATGGTCGGGTTAGGATCCATCAAATTTAGGTCAGAGAAGCTCAATTGCGCATGCCTTAACAAGTGGAGGCATTCCAAGGCTCTCTCGCGTAACTTAGACTGGGCACACCACGATGGTCAGGTTAGGATTCATCAAATTTATGTCAGAGGCGCTCAATTGCGCATGCCTAAAAAGAAGACTGGAAGCGGTTCGTAATTTCAACTGGGCACACCAGATTCAGGTCAGATGCGCTCAATTGCGCATGCCTAAGAAAAAGTCCAAGCGCTCAATTGCGTAACTTGAACAAGTGGAGGCGGTCCAAGGCTCTCTCGCGTAACTTAGACTGGGCACACCACGATGGTCAGGTTAGGATCCATCAAATTTAGGTCAGAGGCGCTCAATTGCGCATGCCTAAGAAGAAGACTTGAGACGGTTCGTAATTTGTACTGTGCACACCAGATTTAGTTCCGAGGCGCTCAATTGCGCATGCCTAAGAAAAAGACTGGAGGCGGTTCGTAATTTTATCTGGCACACCAGATCCTGGTCAGAGGCGCTCAATTGCGCAAGCCTAAGAAGAAGTCCAAGTGCTCAATTGCGTAACTTGAACAAGTGGAGGCGGTCCAAGGCTCTCTCGCATAACTTAGACTGGGCACACCACGATGGTTGGGTTAGGATCCATCAAATTTAGGTCAGAGGCGCTCAATTGCGCATGCCTAAAAAGAAGACTTGAGGCGGTTCGTAATTTGAACTGGGCACACCAGATTCAGGTCAGAGGCGCTCAATTGCGCATGCCTTAGAAAAAGTCCATGCGCTCATCTGCGCAACTTGAGCAAGTGGAGACGGTCCAAGGCTCTCTCGCATAACTTAGATTGGGCACACCACGATGGTCGGGCTAGGATCCATCAAATTTAGGTCAGAGGCGCTCAATTGCGCATGCCTAAGAAGAAGACTGGAGACATTTCGTAATTTGAACTGGGCACACCAGATTTAGGTCCGAGGCGCTCAATTGCGCATGCCTAATAAAAAGACTGGAGGCGGTTCGTAATTTGAACAGGGCACACCAGATTCAGGTCAGAGGCGCTCAATTGCGCATGCCTAAGAAGAAGTCCACGCTCTCAATTGCGTAACTTGAACAAGTGGAGGCGGTCCAAGGCTCTCTCGCATAACTTAGACTGGGCACACCACGATGGTCGGGTTAGGATCCATCCAATTTAGGTCAGAGACATTCAATTACACATGCCTAAGAAGAAAACTGGAGGCAGTTCGTAATTTGAACTGGGCACACCAGATTTAGGTCAGAGGCGCTCAATTGCGCATGCCTAAGAAAAAGTCCAAGCGCTCAATTGCGTAACTTGAATAAGTGGAGGCGGTCCAAGGCTCTCTCGCGTAACTTAGATTGGGCACACCACGATGGTCGGGTTAGGATCCATCAAATTTAGGTCAGAGGCGCTCAATTGTGAATGCTTAAGAAAAAGTCCAAGCACTCAATTGCGTAACTTGAACAAGTGGAGGCGGTCCAAGGCTCTCTCGCGTAACTTAGACCGGGCACACCACGATGGTCGGGTTAGGATCCATCAAATTTAGGTCAGTGGCGCTCAATTGTGCATGCCTAAGAAGAAGACTGGAGGCGGTTCGTTATTTGAACTGGGCACACCAGATTTAGGTCAGAGGCGCTCAATTGCGCATGCCTAAGAAAAAGACTAGAGGCGGTTCGTAATTTGAACTGGGCACACCAGATTCAGGTTAGAGGTGCTCAATTGCGCATGCCTAAGAAGATGTCCAAGCGCTCAATTGCGTAACTTGAACAAGTAGAGGCGGTCCAAGGCTCTCTCGCGTAACTTAGACTAGGCACACCACGATGGTCGGGTTAGAATCTATCAAATTTAGGTCAGAGGCGCTCAATTGTGCATGCCTAAGATGAAGACTGGAGACGGTTCGTAATTTGAACTGGGCACACCAGATTTAGGTCCGAGGCGCTCAATTGCGCATGACTAAGAAAAAGACTGGAGGCGGTTCGTAATTTGAACTGGGCACACCAGATTCAGGTCAGAGGCGCTCAATTACGCATGCCTAAGAAGAAGTCCAAGCGCTCAATTGCGTAACTTGAACAAGTGGAGGCGGTCCAAGGCTCTCTCGCGTAACTTAGACTGGGCACACCACGATGGTCGGGTTAGGATCCATCCAATTTAGGTCAGAGGCGCTCAATTACGCATGCCTAAGAAGAAGACTGGAGGCGGTTCGTAATTTGAACTGGGCACACCAGATTTAGGTCAGAGGCGCTCAATTGCGCGTGCCTAAGAAGAAGTCCAAGTGCTCAATTGCATAACTTGAATAAGTGGAGGCGGTCCAAGGCTCTCTCGCGTAACTTAGACTGGGCACAACACGATGGTCGGGTTAGGATCCATCAAATTTAGGTCAGAGGCGCTCAATTGCGCATGCCTATGAAAAGTCCAAGCGCTAAGTTGCTTAACTTGAACAAGTGGAGGCGGTCCAAGACTCTCTCGCAAAACTTAGACTGGGCACACCACGATGGTCGGGTTAGGATCCATCAAATTTACTTCAGAGGCGCCCAATTGCGCATGCTTAAGAAGAAGACTGGAGGCGGTTCGTAATTTGAACTGGGCACACCAGATTCAGGTCAGAGGCGCTCAATTGTGCATGCCTAAGAAGAAGTCCAAGCGCTCAATTGCGTAACTTGAACAAGTGGAGGCAGTCCAAGGATCTCTCGCGTAACTTAGACTGGGCACACCACGATGGTCGGGTTAGGATCCATCAAATTTAGGTCAGAGGTGCTCAATTGCGCATGCCTTAACAAGTGGAGGCGGTCCAAGGCTCTCTCGCGTAACTTAGACTGGGCACCCCACGATGGTCAGGTTAGGTTTCATCAAATTTAGGTCAGAGGTGCTCAATTGCGCATGCCTAAGAAGAAGACTAGAGGCGGTTCATAATTTTAACTGGGCACACCAGATTCAGGTCAGAGGCGCTCAATTGCGCATGCCTAAGAAAAAGTCCAAGCACTCAATTGCGTAAGTTGAACAAGTGGAGGCGGTCCAAGGCTCTCTCGCATAACTTAGACTGGGCACACCACGATGGTCGGGTTAGGATCCATCAAATTTAGGTCAGAGGCGCTCAATTGAGCATGCCTAAGAAGAAGACTGGAGGCGGTTCGTAATTTAAACGGGGCACACCAGATTTAGGTCAGAGGCACTCAATTGCGCATGCCTAAGAAGAAGTCCAAGTGCTCAATTGCGTAACTTGAATAAGTGGAGGCGGTCCAAGGCTCTCTCGCATAACTTAGACTGGGCACACCACGATGGTCGGGTTAGGATCCATCAAATTTAGGTCAGAGGCGCTCAATTGCGCATGACTAAGAAAAAGTCCAAGCGCTCAATTGCGTAACTTGAACAAGTGGAGGCGGTCCAAGGCTATCCCGCGTAACTTCGACTGGGCACACCACGATGGTCGGGTTAGGATCCATCCAATTTAGGTCAGAGGCGCTCAATTAGCATGCCTAAGAAGAAGACTGGAGGCGGTTCGTAATTTAAACGGGGCACACCAGATTTAGGTCAGAGGCACTCAATTGCGCATGCCTAAGAAAAAGTCCAAGTGCTCAATTGCGTAACTTGAATAAGTGGAGGCGGTCCAAGGCTCTCTCGCATAACTTAGACTGGGCACACCACGATGGTCGGGTTAGGATCCATCAAATTTAGGTCAGAGGCGCTCAATTGCGCATGCCTAAGAAAAAGTCCAAGCGCTCAATTGCGTAACTTGAACAAGTGGAGGCGGTCCAAGACTCTCTCGCAAAACTTAGACTTGGCACACCACGATGGTCGGGTTAGGATCCATCAAATTTACTTCGGAGGCGACCAATTGCGCATGCCTAAGAAGAAGACTGGAGGCGGTTCGTAATTTGAACTAGGCACACCAGATTAGGGTCAGAGGCGCTCAATTGCACATGCCTAAGAAGAAGTCCAAGCGCTCAATTGCGCAACTTGAACAAGTGGAGGCGGTCCAAGGATCTCTAGAGTAACTTAGACTGGGCACACCACGATGGTCGGGTTAGGATCCATCAAATTTAGGTCAGAGGTGCTCAATTGCGCATGCCATAACAAGTGGAGGCGGTCCAAGGCTCTCTCGCGTAACTTAGACTGGGCACCCCACGATGGTCGGGTTAGGATCCATCAAATTTAGGTCAGAGACGCTCAATTGCGCATGCCTAAGAAGAAGACTGGAGGCTGTTCGTAATTTTAACTGGGCACACCAGATTCAGATCAGAGGCGCTCAATTGCGCATGTCTAAGTAAAAGTCCTAGCGCTCAATTGCGTAACTTGAACAAGTGGAGGCGGTCCAAGGCTCTCTCGCGTAACTTAGACCGGGCACACCACGATGGTCGGGTTAGGATCCATCAAATTTAGGTCAGTGGCGCTCAATTGTGCATGCCTAAGAAGAAGACTGGAGGCGGTTCGTAATTTGAACTGGGCACACCAGATTCAGGTCAGAGGCACTCAATTGCGCTTGCCTAAGAAGATGTCCAAGCGCTCAATTGCGTAACTTGAACAAGTGGAGGCGGTCCAAGGCTCTCTCGCGTAACTTAGACTAGGCACACCACGATGGTCAGGGTTAGGATCTATCAAATTTAGGTCAGAGGCGCTCAATTGCGCATGCCTAAGATGAAGACTGGAGGCAGTTTGTAATTTAAACTGGATACACCAGATTTAGGTCAGAGACGCTCAATTGCGCATGCCTAAGATGAAGACTAGAGGCGGTTCGTAATTTGAACTGGGCACACCATATTCAAGTCAGAGGCGCTCAATTGCGCATGCCTAAGAAAAAGTCCAAGCGCTCAATTGAGTAACTTGAACAAGTGGAGGCGGTCCAAGGCTCTCTCGCGTAATTTAGACTGGGCACACCACGATGGTCGGCTTAGGATCCATCAAATTTAGGTCAGAGGCGCTCAATTGCACATGCCTAAGAAGAAGACAGGAGGCGGTTCGTAATTTGAACTAGGCACACCAGATTTAGGTCAGAGGCGCTCAATTGCGCATGCCTAAGAAGAAGAATGGAGGCGGTTCGTAATTTGAACTGGACACACCAGATTCAGGTCAGAGGCACTCAATTGCGCATGCCTAAGAAAAAGTCCAAGCGCTCAATTGCGTAACTTGAACAAGTGGAGGCGGTCCAAGACTCTCTCGCATAACTTAGACTGGGCACACCACGATGGTCAGGTTAGGATCCATCAAATTTAGGTCAGAGGCGCTCAATTGCGCATGCCTAAGAAGAAGACAAAGGCGATTCGTAATTTGAACTGGGCACACCAGATTTAGGTCAGAGGCGCTCAATTGCGCATGCCTAAGAAAAAGACTGGAGGCGATTCGTAATTTGAACTAGGCACACCAGATTCAAGTCAGAGGCGCTAAATTGCGCATGCCTAAGGAGAAGTCCAAGCGCTCATTTGCGTAATTTGAACAAGTGGAGGCGCTCCAAGGCTCTCTCGCGTAACTTAGACTGGGCACACCACGATGGTCGGGTTAGGATCCATCAAATTTAGGTCAGAGGCGCTCAATTTCGCATGCCTAAGAAGAAGACTGGAGGCGGTTCGTAATTTGAACTGGGCACACCAGATTTATGTTAGAGGCGCTCAATTGCGCATGCCTAAGAAAAAGACTTGAGGCGGTTCGTAATTTGAACTGGGCACACCAGATTCAGGTCAGAGGCGCTCAATTGCGCTTGCCTAAGAAGAAGTCCAAGCGCTCAATTGCGTAACTTGAACAAGTGGAGGCCGTCCAAGGCTCTATCGCGTAACTTAGACGGGGCACACCACGATGGTCGGGTTAGGATCCATCAAATTTAGGTCAGAGGCGCTCAATTGCACATGCCTAAGAAGAAGACTGGAGGTGGTTCGTAATTTGAACTAGGCACACCAGATTTATGTCAAAGGCGCTCAATTGCGCATGCCTAAGAAGAAGGCTGGAGGCGGTTCGTAATTTGAACTGGGCACACCATATTCAAGTCAGAGGCGCTCAATTGCGCATGCCTAAGAAAAAGTCCAAGCGCTCAATTGCGTAACTTGAACAAGTGGAAGCGGTCCAAGGCTCTCTCGCGTAACTTAGACTGGGCACACCACGATGGTCGGGTTAGGATCCATCAAATTTAGGTCAGAGGCGCTCAGTTACGCATGCCTAAAAAGAAGACTGGAGGCGGTTCGTAATTTGAACTGGGCACACCAGATTCAGGTCAGAGGCGCTGAATTGCGCATGCCTAAGAAAAAGTCCAAGTGCTCAATTACGTAACTTGAACAAGTGGAGACGGTCCAAGGCTCTCTCGCGTAACTTAGAATGGGCACACCACGATGGTCGGGTTTGGATCCATCAAATTTAGGTCAGAGGCGCTCAATTGCGCATGCCTAAGAAGAAGACTGGAGACGGTTCGTAATTTGAACAGGGCCCACTAGATTTAGGTCCGAGGCGCTCAATTGCGCATGCCTAAGAAAAAGACTGGAGGCGGTTCATAATTTGAACTGGGCACACCAGATTCAGGTCAGAGGCGCTCAATTGCGCATGCCTAAGAAGAAGTCTAAGCGCTCAATTGCGTAACTTGAACAAGTGGAGGCGGTCCAAGGCTCTCTCGCTTAACGTAGACTGGTCACACCACGATGGTCGGGTTAGGATCCATCAAATTTAGGTCAGAAGCGCTCAATTGCGCATGCCTAAGAAAAAGACTGGTGGTGGTTCGTAATTTGAACTGGGCACACCAGATTCAGGTCAGAGGTGCTCAATTGCACATGCCTAAGAAAAAGTCCGAGCACTCAATTGCGTAACTTGAACAAGTGGAACCGGTCCAAGGCTCTCTCGCGTAACTTAGACTAGGCACACCACGATGGTCGGGTTAGGATCCCTCAAATTTAGTTCAGAGGCGCTCAATTGCGCATGCCTAAGAAGAAGACTGGAGGCAGTTCGTAATTTGAACTGGACACACCAGATTTAGGTCAGAGGCACTCAATTGCGCATACCTAAGAAAAAGACTGGAGGCGGTTCGTAATTTGAACTGGGCACACCAGATTCAGGTCAGAGGCGCTCAATTGTGCATGTCTAAGAAGAAGTCGAAGCGCTCAATTGCGTAACTTGAACAAGTGGAGGCGGTCCAAGGCTCTCTCGCGTAACTTAGACTGGGCACACCACGATGGTCGGGTTAGGATCCATAAAATTTAGGTCAGAGGCGCTCAATTGCTCATGCCTTAACAAGTGGAGGCGGTCCAAGGCTCTCTCGCATAATTTAGACTGGGCACCCCACGATGGTCGGGTTAGGATCCATCAAATTTAGGTCAGAGGTGCTCAATTGCGCATGCCTAAGAAGAAGACTGGAGGCGGTTCATAATTTGAACTGGGCACACTAGATTCAGGTCAGAGGCGCTAAGTTGCGCATACCTAAGAGAAATCCAAGCGTTCAATTGCGTAACTTGAACAAGTGGAGGCGGTTCAAGGCTCTCTCGCGTAACTTAGACTGGGCACACCACGATGGTCGGGTTAGGATCGCTCAAATTTAGGTCAGAGGCGCTCAATTGCGCATACCTAAGAAGAAGACTGGGGGCGGTTCGTAATTTGAACTGGGCTTACCAGATTTAGGTCAGAGGCGCTCAATTGCGCCTGCCTAAGAAAAAGGCTAGAGGCGGTTCCTAACTTGAACTGGGCACACCAGGTTTAGGTCAGAGGCACTCAATTGCGCATGCCTAAGAAAGATACTGGAGGCGGTTCGTAACTTGAACTGGGCACACCAGGTTTAGGTCAGAGGCGCTTAATTGCGCATGCCTAAGAAAAAAAACTGGAGGCATTTCGTAATTTGAACTGGGCACACCAGGTTTAGGTCAGAGGCGGTCAATTGCACATGCCTAAGAAGAAGTCCAAGTGCTTATCTGCGTAACTTGAACTAGTGGAGGCGCGTACTTCCAGGGATATTAAAGATAGTATTTCTTTAGAAACTTGCCGTTGATCAGCGTCATCATCCTATCGCCATTTTGATTCATTAAGCGGTAGGCTCCACTGGAGTATATAGTCTCCACGATAAATGGTCCCTCCCACTTGGGTTCAAATTTTTCCTTAGTCTTGTGGGTCAGCATCATCGGCCTTTTAACAGCCAGAACTAAGTCTCCTTGTTTAAAGGTCCTTTGTTTAACGTTCTTATTGAACGTTTGCTTGATACAACTCAATTTGTTGTTGAGCCCAGAGACGTTTTTCATCTAACGCCTCTAGTTCTTGTAATCTCTGTTGATGGCGCTCTTCTGTCGTCATCTTTGTGGCTAAGGCCACTCTTAATGATAGTATCTGGATTTCGAGAGGCAAGACGGCCTTGCTTCCATAAACCAAAGAGAATGGAGTAGCTTTTGTCGGGGTGCGAACAGTGGTGCGATAAGCACACAGGCATCTCCTAGCTTCTCATCCCAATCTCGTTTATTGGAAGAGACGAACTTCCGAAGGAGTTTAATAATCGTCTTGTTGAAGGCTTCGGCCAACCTATTTGTTGCAGGGTTATATGGCATTGAAGAAATATCTTTGATTCTGAATTTATCGCAGAATCTGGAGAATCCCTTTCTGATGAATTGCGGACCATTATCATGAATGATCCGTCGGGGGACGCCAAAACGGTAAATAACATGATGCTTGATGAACTTGATCACATCTGTCGTTTTCACCTCTTTCATGGGCACGGCTTCGGCCCATTTTGAAAAATAATCGGTTATTACGAGAATAAACCGATGTCCTCTGGATGACGGGGGAGTTATAGGCCCCACAATATCTATTCCCCATGCCTCAAACGGCCAACTAGCAACAGTATTGTGCAAGTATTCTGGGGGTTGATGAATGAAGTTAGAATGTACCTGGCATGCATGACATTGTTTAGCGTATGCCATTGCCTCGGTAATCATCCTTTGCCAGTAGTATCCTAGCCTTCTTATGCGGTCTCCGAGTTTTGGACCGGGCTGATGAGCTCCACATACTCCATCATGTGTTTCTCTCAGCACTTCTTCTGCTTCTGCTTTTGATATGCAACGTAGCAGCAGACCATCTCTTAACTTTCTATATAAAGTCTGAAGCTTATGGTCATAATAAAATCTCTGGGCCTTCCTCTTTATCGTGATGGCTTCCTTTGGGTCTTTTGGCAAGATCCCATGTAAAGCATAATCCACAAACGGAAATCGCCAATCGTGGGGCTCCAGAATTAAACCTGTCTGGCACACCTCTTTGGCTTGGAACACCGTATCTGGGTGGAGGAGATCCCTGTTACCAATGGTGATGCTTTTAGCTTCACCTGGTTGTTGGCAGTGAAAATTTCTAAGTTAAAAGGATTTTCCACAACAGAACGTGGAGCTAATTCAATAGCCCCGCGTTTGGTTATATTAACCCTGCGTTTGAATAAAACGCGGAGATATTTAATAGCTCCGCGTTTATTCCGCAGTCTGGCTTGTATTAGCCTCGAGTTTGGGTAAAACGCGGAGATGATCAATAGCTCCGCGTTTTGGTTATTTAGCGCCGCGTTTTGATGCGATTAAAGCTCCGCGTAAGCAGATAACCAGAATCTCAAATTGATTGAGATTATGATTTTGGGCTTATCTAAATACCCGAATCAAGTCTAATCAGAATTCCATCAAAACTAAGATATTTGATTGGAATCCTTGATGAATGCGAGTTCTATTTAGATAGAAACTCTTGCATTAACCTGGGGCTATAAATACCTTCCTGGTGAAACCCTAGGGAAGGTCTTCTTTTTGGCATCGGAAGTCTCCTATCGATCCTTTGGCAATTCAAGTACGCGAGAGAGCCTTGAAGCCTTTGCTGATCATCTTCTGAAATCTTGGAGAATTCAAGTTACGCACAGAGCCTTGAGTTCGTGAAGATCAGAGAAAATCACCATCTTCTTTCTGGAGTTCTTGAGAAGTTCGAGTTACGCGAGAGAGCCTTGAACAAATCAAAATCAGAGAAGATCATCTATAGTCGGCCAATATCATATCTTTAAAAGAGAAGATTTCAACGTACCGATCGTCAAAAGGAGCTGCTTGACAGATCCCATCGCCACAGATCCCACATATTGTAAAAGAGAGAGATTGAAATATAAAATCCTCTCGTTTGTTCTTTTTTATATCTTGTTCACTTCTATTGTAATCTAAGATGTATTCAATGGAAGGAAGCGAAGGAACTTTTGCGACGAACAAACTGGCGACCACAGTGGGAGCCATCTCTTTCACTGATGAAGAGATTGTGGCGCAATCGGACGTTGACTTGATCGGATCCGAAGTAGACACGCTGGTCGTTGAAATCGACCAGCAGAAGTACGAGGAGTTCCTCTCCTCCAGATCAAGTGACTTGGATGAGACACGGCACTATCGCCGTATGTACTCCAATGCCCGAGTGATGGGTAGAAAGGTATCCACCGAGAGACGGAGATCCTTGGAGACTACGGTTATAGCGCCAGAGCCACACAAGAAATCCTAGCCGAGGAAGAGCTTCCGATTGCCGAAGAAGACGTGGGAACTGGACTGACCAGGATCCAACTCCGGAACAGGAACCGGAGAGCGAGGCGTAGAGCCCTCAAAGCCCGCCTTGGACGCGGAGCTAACTCTAGAGGACGCGAGGCTATGGTCCCTCGCAAATTGGCTCGCGCTACCCGCGAGACCAATCTCTACCGCGTTAAACGCGAAGATACAACTTGCCTTAAAAGCAAGGAAAAGCCAGCGTGTGATTTTCCACGCGAGGCTGGTAATACTGGCGAGTTACGCAAAATTCCTGACACTCGCGAGTTATGCGAGTATAAAAATTATTCAAAGCCAGCGTGTGATTCTCCACGCGAGGCTATTACTGTGCCTAGCGAGAGACGCGAAGCCAGTAAGGGTTGCGCTAGTCGCAGAATACCCAACACTCGCAGTTACGCGAGTATAAAAATTATTCAAAACCAGCGTGTGATTCTCCACGCGAGGCTATTACTGTGCCTAGCGAGAGACGCGAAGCCAGTGATACTTGCAATAAATGCAAGACTTCTGACACCCACAAGGAACGTGAGGATGATTGGCAGATAGTTGTCAGTCGTAAAAACCGTGCTAAGCGCGAAGCTATGATCTGCGTTAATCGCAAAGATAAGCCAGCGTGCAAGAACTTCCCTTCACGTGGGGCTATTATTCCAGAAGCTAAATTTCCGAGGACACACCAAGCAGCGAGAAACGCGAGGCTAGTGTGGATAAGCGCGGAGCTATTCTTCAGGCCCGCAATGTGAAACGCGAGGCTATTCCTAAGCCACGCGAGGATCGGTCCGACCCCAGAGTCAGGGTTGATCAATCAAAGAAGCTTCAGTGGATTCCTAAACATTCTCAAGAGTTGAATGGAGCTCTTGACTCCATGGCTAGAGGCACTGACCTCAGGGAACATCTCTCTAAGAAGAGAGGCATAGACCAACTTCAAGTTGAATATATTTGCCATTGCCAACAACTTGTGACAGCAGTATCAGCCGTGATGGACAACTGTGACTGCAGCAAGAGCAGGATATCTGTGTTCGACCGATTAAACGAGTCAAACCAGAATCCTGCTAAGAAGACAAGGACCACTCCCCTGAAACAATGGAGAGCTGTAACTTCCAACATGGTAGGAAAAGGGAAGAAAATTATAGAGACGGATGATGATTCAGAATCGAGCGATGATGAACCTCATCGTATTACTCGACTAAGATCAGGAGCCGTCCGGCCCCGAAATTATAAGAAGCTCGCAGGGGGTTCTTACGACGATGAAAGCGATAATTCCGCTATAACCTCGCCCCCATCCTCTATATTGTCTCCGCTACAGAAGTCAGCATCGCATATGGCAGATAAGTCTGAGGATATCAATCAGAGATTTGAAGCTCAAGAAAAGATGATTCGAGAGCAGCAAAAGATGATTGAAGGACTCAAAGTCATGCTATCAAGGTTTGTTGAAGATAATGCCAAAAAGGGCAAAGAAACTCTGAATGAAGAAGAACAGGAAGAGAAAGCCCACTCGATGCATGAGGAAGAGGATAGATTTTTTTTTCATGATCCGCATGGCAAAAAGATAGAAAAGCTGCAGAGTCAACTCGAAGCTTTAATGCGTAAAAAGGAGTTGAAAGAAGCTGGGGTTTCTAGACCGTATCCTCCTGAATGGGATATGATACCTTACCCACCAAAGTATAAGCCGCTCAAGTTAGAGCCATACAACAGGAAGGGATCGCCCAGCCAGCACATCTATTATTTCTTGTCCCAAGCAGGACATCTGTTGGGTAATGACCCAATTATGACCAAAGTATTGCAAGTACTCTGCGAGGGCCTGCCTTTACTTGGTTCATGAAGTTGCCCCCAGGTACTATTAATACCTGGTTAGATGTTGAGAAATTATTTCTCTCACGTTTCTTCGAGGATGACACCAAGATTACGGTTCATTCCCTTCTTGCAACTAGGCAAGGAGAACAAGAAACGGTTAAAGATTTCATAGAAAGGTTCCGGGAGAAGTCCGTACATTGTAAACACGGAATGATCCAGGAAACTCAAGTTGAGACCTGTCGGCACAACCTTAAGACCAATGTGCTCCTCAAAATGGGGGCCGTAGAGTCTAAGACGTGGAGGGACCTGCTCAAACAAGGAGAGCAAGCTGAAGACTTGATTCGCCGAGTCGAGGAATCCCGCGGATCAAGAAGCACTGGGGGTAGTAAGCCATATACCCAAAACAACAGCAATAAGAATAAAGGGAAAGCAGTCATGTCATCAGAAGCTGCTTCTCAGAAAACCGGTCCTCTGCCAGAGCCAAAGCCTCAAAGTCAGCGAGGATCAAGGCAAATCAGACCGCAACAAGAAAGGAATTACACTTTCAAGGCGGAACAGACACATATCCTCTTTCACCTGCTCCAGAAGAAGGGAATGCTAAAACTTCCGGAGAATAAGAAGCCAAAAGATACGGGTAAGACTAAAGATCCCAATTACTGTCTTTATCACCGGAATGTTGGGCACCCTACCAGGGATTGTTTTCCCCTTAAGAACAGAATCCAAGCACTAATAGAGACTGGAGTTCTGATGCTTAAGGAAGAACAGAAGAAAGTCACTGCCAATATGGCAACCATAATGGTTGGAACCCACGAGTTTCCCGTAGGAGTGACCCCAATCCCTAAGGGTAAGATGGTCACGAAGAATCTTGATCCGCACAACAAAGCCCAAGAGGGACTTGTCCCCGTAACTACCCAGAAGGGGGAAGTTATGTGGGTTCACCCTGATTTGCTGGAAGATGAACAATGGACTACTTCAAGAGGTCCAGAGAAGAAACGGGCTGTTAATGCCATTTCTGCAGATATAAAGGAAGAATATATAGCTTCGGGAGCCTTCACAGATTCTAAAGAAGAACTCGAAACTATGGCCACCCATCAAGATGGGGCAGGCCCTTCTGGTACTCGATCTGGAAAGACATATCTTAAGGACTACACTAGAGTGGATCCAAAAGATATCTATGCAGAACTCGCAAAGCCTGCGAAGCAGAAAGGACTTCGTTTCCAGAAGAATCTTACCAGAGATGAAGGAGCTAAAGAAACCCCCTTCGAGTTTGACATAATTGCGCAGTTGGCTAACATCCCAGTGCGAGTAACGCTTTACGAATTGTTGAGATTATCAAAATCAACACGTGAAGCTCTAAGAGAGGCCTTGGCAGACTCTGAGTCGTTCCTAGCTCAGATTGTCGAGCCGGCCATCGAAGAGCGGAATTCTTGCCCCCACTGTCATCAAGTGAGGAGGCAAGTCCCACAAATCATCTTCTCTCCAGAAGACATGCAGGTAAGGAATATAAAGCATAATAGGCCTTTATATTTCACTGGATATGTCGGGTCCACAAAAGTGAACCGAATTCAGATTGATCCAGGTTCTGCACTCAGCGTCGTGCTCAGTAGATTGATGCAGCTATTGGGGATTTCCGTTCATCGCTTGACACCTACACACACTACCATCTATAGATTCAACGCTAATAATAGCCATCCTCTTGGTAAGATCCGATTGCGGTGTCAAATTGGAGACTTGAAAACGGAGGTTACATGCTATGTAATTGATGCTGATACCTCCTATAATATTTTATTGGGGCGACCTTGGATCCACTCTCATATGATAGTTCCGTCGACTCTTCACCAGTGCATGAAATATTGCGATGAGGAAGGAGAGGTCCGGACACTAATTGCTGACAAGCAGCCATTCAAAGGGTTGGAAAATTACTTCACAGATGCTGCACTCTATAAGCCAGCACATGAAGCCTCCAATGACAGTCTTAGCAAGTCTCCAAAGCCCGACGACAGTGGCAATGAAGCCGACACTGAGTACGAGCTCCTTGGAGAAGATGATGGGGGTGATTACGAAATCAACCCTCACCTAGATCTTAGCTCAGGTCTTGATAATATAGTGGATGTAATAGAAAGTGAATGGGTTATTAATGAAAATGTAAAGTTAGTCTACGAGCATGCTGTAGCTACTGAGTCTGAGCCCTCTTGTACCTCCACCAAAGCGGATGGCCTGACCGAACTTGAAGTTCTGGCGGCATACCATTTGCCCCTCAGGTCTTCCCTCCTCTCTCAATTAAAAATAACCGAGGATCAAGGGCACTTCTTTGAAGTGCCTCCCCGACAGAAGTCCCAAAGGCCGATCATGTTCGGCAAAGTGGCCACGTCACCTCGACAGAGAAAAAGTAGTGAAAGTGATGAACAAACATCACCTCAATTTCACTTATATGAGCAAAGGTCTCGACAGATGATGGAGAAAATGGGATATAATTTTACCCAGAAGCCGGGATTAAACTTTGGAAAAGGGCGGCGGAATCTCATACCCTCGTTTAGACCGAGAGGAAAGAGCCCTGATTATTATCAGAAGACCCGCAGGGGGTTGGGTTATGTATCTACCCCACCTTCTTCACCATTAAAAGATGAAGAGAGTTCTTCGGCCAAAGAAGAAACATCTTCACCAGATCATGATTCAGATATAAGCACCGGTGCTTGGTTTCAATCTTTGACAATCAATATGGTTTCAGCCACGCCAGAAAGCGACGAGGAACCAATTGACGTCCAAGATGATGCTTGGGCCAGGCATATGGACACTCTCTGGGATGTCCGCTTTGAACAGCGTGATCCGCCCACAGAAGACAAATTAATACAGATTAACATGGGAACGGAAGAAAATCCGAAACCAATTTTCATAAGCGACACACTAACTCCTTTAGAAAAAGAGGAACTTATATCCCTTATCAAAGAGTATATAGATGTGTTCGCATGGAGTTATGAAGATATGCCTGGGCTTGACCCTCAAATTGCCACACACCGGTTAAATATAAAAGAAAATGTCAAACCTGTTAAACAGCAACAGAGGCGCTTTCGACCGGAATTGATGGAGGGAATAGTTGCTGAGGTCAACAATCTTATACAACCGGTTTCATCCGTGAAGAACAACACCCAGACTGAGTGGCAAACATAGTGCCAGTTTGCAAAAAGAATGGCAAAATCCGGATATGCATTGACTTTCGAGATCTGAACGCTGCATGTCCCAAGGATGAATTTCTACTCCCCATCACCGACGTGATGATCGATAATACTTGCGGTTATGAGAGGATGTCCTTTATGGATGGCTTCTCAGGTTATAACCAAATCAAGATGCACCCAGATGATGAAAAGCATACAGCTTTCAGAACGCCACAGAGGGTATACTGTTATACGGTGATGCCATTAGGATTAAAGAATGCAGGTGCCACTTACCAACGCGCAATGAGCGCCATATTCAAAGAACACCTACGCAGAACAGTGGAGTGCTATGTGGATGACTTTGCAGTTAAAAGCAAAGACAAAGAAGATCATCTTCACGATTTAAGAGTGGTCTTCGATCTTATGCGGAAACATCACTTGAAGATAAATCCTACCAAGTCGTTCATGGGGGTATCCAGCGGAAAGTTTCTAGGGTTCGTAATAACTTCAAAAGGAATTTTCCTCGACCCGGAAAAGGTAAAAGCGATTAGCGAAATGCCGCCTCCCCGCAATCTTAAGGAATTAAGGGTATTACAAGGAAAGCTCGCTTATATTCGGCGCTTCATATCCAACTTATCTGGACGATGCCAGCCATTCTCAAAACTTATGAAAAAGGGAGTGTCTTTTATATGGGATGAGGAATGTCGGCAGGCATTTGATGACCTCAAGGAGTACCTTACTAAGCCTCCTGTACTAATGGCACCAGCCCCTGGGCAGCCCTTCCTTATATATGTAAGGGTCATGGATAATGCTTTAGGAGCATTACTTGCTCAATATAATGAGCATGGCCATGAACATGCCCTCTACTATTTAAGTAGAACAATGATTGGGGCCGAACAGCGATATACCCCAATTGAAAAGGAATGTTTAGCCCTAGTGTTTGTTGTTCAGAAAATGCGACACTACCTTTCAGGGCAAACAATTCATGTTATATCACGGGTTAACCCCTTGAAGATTCTAATGACCAAACCGGGATCCTTAAATGGCCGATTGGCAAAATGGGCGCTCTTACTATCGCCCTATGATATACATTTTGTCCCTCGAAAGGCTATGAAGGGACAGGCAATCGCCGATTTCCTTGCAGACTATCCAATTTGGTCCAAAATAAAGCAGACATCAGAGGTCAACACAGTTAGCAAAGAGCAACTTTGGCAAATGTTCTTTGATGGCGCTGCCAAACGATCTGCTGCTGGAGTGGGGGTTGTGCTAATATCCCCACATAAACATATATTGCCTAACAGTTACTCATTAACAGAACCGTGCACTAATAATGTAGCGGAGTACAATGCGCTTATTATCGGCTTAAAAATAGCCCTGCAACTGGGGGTGAACCATCTAGAGGCATATGGAGATTCTAAGCTCATTGTCAATCAAATGACAGGTGAGTATGAAGTCAGACATGAAGCCCTCATCCCCTATCATCAGCTAGCTATTGAGCTAGCAGGATATTTTGAACAATTCTACATATATCATGTATCTCGAAACGAGAACATTTATGCAGATGCTCTTGCCGCATTAGCCGCAACGCTGGTAATCCCGCCAGGTGAAGCTAAAAGCATCACCATTGGTAGTAGAGAACTCCTCCACCCAAATGTGGTATCTCAAGCCGAAGAGGTATGCCAGATTGGCTTAAAGTTAGAACCCCGTGATTGGTAATTTCCGTTTGTGGATTATACCTTGCATGGGATATTACCAGAAGATCCTAAGGAAGCCACCTCAATAAAGAGGAAGGCCCAAAGATTTCATTACGACCAGAAACTTCAGACTTTGTATAGAAAGTCAAGAGGTGGTCTATTGCTACGCTGCATATCGAAAGCGGAAGCAGAACAAGTGCTGAAAGAAACACATGATGGAATATGTGGAGCTCATCAGCCCGGTCCCAAACTTGGAGACCGTATAAGAAGGCTAGGGTACTACTGGCCGAGCATGGTTACGGAAGCAATGGCATACGCTAAACGATGTCATGCATGCCAAATACATGCCAATTTTATTCATCAACCCCAAGAATACTTGCACAATACCGTCGCAAGCTGGCCATTTGAAGCCTGGGGAATGGATATTGTAGGGCCAATAACTCCCCCGTCATCCAGAGGACATCGGTTTATTCTTGCAATAACCGATTATTTTTCAAAATGGGCCGAAGCTGTGCCCATGAAAGAGGTGAAAACGGCAGATGTGATCAAGTTTATCAAGCATCATGTCATTTACCGATTTGGCGTCCCTCGACGGATCATTCATGATAATGGTCTGCAATTCATTAGTCAGGGATTCTCCAGATTCTGTAACAAGTTCAGAATCAAAGATATTGCTTCAACACCGTATAACCCCGCAGCTAATGGGTTAGCTGAAGCTTTCAACAAGACGATTATTAAACTCCTTCAAAAGTTCGTCTCTTCTAATAAACGAGATTAGGATGAAAAGCTAGTAGAATGCCTGTGGGCTTATCGCACCACCGTTCGCACCCCAACTAAAACTACCCCGTTCTCTTTGGTTTACGGAAGCGAGGCCGTCTTGCCTCTTGAAATCCAGATACCATCATTAAGAGTGGCTTTAGCCACGAAGATGACGACAGAAGAACGCCATCAGCAAAGATTGCAAGAACTAGAGGCGTTAGATGAAAAACGTCTCAGGGCTCAACAACAAATTGAGTTGTATCAAGCCCGAATATCTCAAACGTTCAATAAGAACATCAAACCAAGAACCTTTAAGCAAGGAGACTTGGTTCTGGCTGTTAAAAGGCCAATGGTGCTAACCCATAAGACTAAGGGTAAGTTTGAACCCAAGTGGGAAGGACCGTTTATTGTGGAGACAGTATACTCCAGTAGAGCCTATCACTTAATGAATCAAGAGGGCGACAGGATGATGATGTCGATCAATAGCAAATTTATGAAGAAATACTATTCTTAGTACCCCTGGAGATACGCGTCTTCTTTTCTTAGGCATGCGCATTGAGCGCCTCTGACCTAAACCTGAAGCGTTTGGTTCTCAAGTTTGAACCACCTCCAGTCTCTTTTCTTAGGCATGCGCAGTTTGGCGCCTCTGACCTAAACTTGGTGCGTTTGGTTCTCAAGTTTGAACCACCTCCAGTCTCTTTTCTTAGGCATGCGCATTTAGCGCCTCTGACCTAAACCTGGTGCGTTTGGTTCTCAAGTTTGAACCACCTCCAGTCTCTTTTCTTAGGCATGCGCAGTTTGGCGCCTCTGACCTAAACCCTGGTGTGTTTGGGGCACCCAGTTCAAGTTACGCGAGAGAGCCTTGAACCCCCTCCAGTTTGGTTCTCAAGTTTGAACCACCATCAGTCTTTTCTTGGGCATGCGCAGTTTGGCGCCTCTGACCCAAACCTGGTGTGCTTAGTTCTAAAGTTTGAACAGCCCCCAATCTTCTTTTAGGCATGTGTAATTAAACGCCTCTGACCTAAAAAGTATGAATTGCCCAACGCCAACTAGGCAATGGGAAGAGAACAAGTTTCTCGCCAACCCATCATACTGGGGTAAAAGTATGAATTGCCCAACGCCAACTAGGCAACGGGAAGAGAACAAGTTTCTCGCCAACCCAT
Source organism: Dracaena cambodiana (assembly GCA_036321105.1). NCBI lineage: Eukaryota > Viridiplantae > Streptophyta > Magnoliopsida > Asparagales > Asparagaceae > Dracaena > Dracaena cambodiana. The sequence goes on from JAYEPQ010000015.1 coordinate 16,669,253, forward strand.
CATACTGGGGTAAAAGTATGAATTGCCCAACGCCAACTAGGCAATGGGAAGAGAACAAGTTTCTCGCCAACCCATCATACTGGGGTAAAAAGTATGAATTGCCCATCGCCGATTAGGCAACGGGAAGAGAACAAGTTTCTCGCCAACCCATCATGCTGGGGTAAAAAGTATGAATTGCCCAACGTCGATTAGGCAACGGGAAGAGAACAAGTTTCTCGCCAACCCATCATGCTGGGGTAAAAGTATGAATTGCCCAACGCCAACTAGGCAATGGGAAGAGAACAAGTTTCTCGCCAACCCATCATGCTGGGGTAAAAGTATGAATTGCCCAACACCAACTAGGCAATGGGAAGAGAACAAGTTTCTCGCCAATCCATCATGCTGGGGTAAAAGTATGAATTGCCCAACGCCAACAAGGCAATGGGAAGAGAACAAGTTTCTCGCCAACCCATCATGCTGGGGTAAAAGTATGAATTGTCCAACGCCAACTAGGCAATGGGAAGCGAGCAAGTTTCTCGCCAACCCATCATGCTGGGGTAAAAGTATGAATCGCCCAATACCGATAAAGTAAAGGGAAGAGGAAAAGTTTGGCATTTAAGCCCAAATATACTCCTCGACAACTCACCATGTTGAGGGGAATAACATGGCTAGTCCAACTCAAACGGTAGTTGGTAAAGGCTAATCAAATCCGTTAATAGCTGGGGGTTTGCTAAAAATCCCATATTAAACTTTAATTGTTATTTTGGCTCAAGAAATTGAGCATAAACGATACCGAGATAAATCGTTTTGACGACAGGTTATTTGTTGGGCAAGCAAATCTATTTTGAAGCCGGCAAATAAAAGAGTCAAAAGAATCATCTTTATTAAAAAGGTGAAGATACAAAAAAAAAATTGAGGTTATCTCTCTCCTATTTACGAAGTTCTTATTACAAGGAAGATAAAAGTGTAAAGAGAGATGAAACTATTGGCCTCCCAGAAGTCTCAATTGGTTTATTGTCTCGTCCAAATTTCTACGATGAGAACCCTCCACGGTTTACTGAGCTTGCCTACGCAACTCATCATCACTTATTGTAAGTTGTTGCTGACGAGATTCTTCTATGGCACGATTCCTGGCCATCTCTTCCTGCTGAATCTGCTCCTGCTGGACAAGCAACATCTCCCGCTTCTTGACAGATTCTCCTAATCGGAGTTCATTTTCTATCAAGGTGGCCCGAGCTCTAGCAATCGTCTCCTGGGCTTTAAAGATGGCCGCCTGACCTTCCTCAATTCCAAAGTTTACCCTCTGCAGGTCGCCAAGAATGGATTCCCGACTGGCCTGGAACTCTGTCAGCTCCTGAGACCATCTTTCCTCCTGCTGCCTTAAAATATTTCTTTGAGATAAGGATTCTGCCTGAAGCCGCGCCAGCTCTATCTAAGTGATCGCCTCCACATCCGCCTGACGGAGTGTGTGTAGCGTGGTCACCTGCTCTTCTAAGGCTGCAAGGCGGGCCCGGTATGGAGCTGCTCGATCTTGTCCACCGAATTCTTCAATATTTCCTAAATAGCGGAGTAACAGTGGACGTGCGAAGTTGAAGAAATCGTGGCCAGCAAGAACCATCTCGACACATCTTCTTAACAAATGCATAAAATCCTCGACAGTGAAGCCGAAAAGTTTTTCAAGAGGATTTGCACTGTCGGTAGGCAAAGTAGGTAATGCCAAGAAAGGTGTCGTAAGCAAGGGAGCAGTAGTTGCTGGAATTGGAGAAGAAGAAGCCCGTCCCTGCATTAAATTCATAATATGGGGGACCAGTAGAGCCAATGCAGATCTGAAAGAGCTAGAGACCCCAGACGAAGTACCGTCGGTACAGTTCACTTGGGTACTCCCACCAACAGGAAGAGAAGATGGGATCACTTCGCCTGAAGCTCCTCAGGTGGGAGAAGCATCTTCGAACGAGAATTTCAAATTATTCTCCTCCCCTGCTGGAAGGCTTGAAGTCGGAAGAGTTGCAGGTATCTCAGCAGCTACGACAACAGACGATGTTAAAATCGCTGACTGAGAAGGCACGCCAACGACTGTGGGAAATATCTCAGTGGAACAGACTGGCGTTGGAGATGGCATGCTAGGAGAAGGTGTAGCCTCATTAGCAGCAGCTGCGATAATAATCTCAGTTCTCTCGTCACTTCCCAATTCGTCAATTGGGGGAATTGAAGAGGAAATAGAGGCAGGAGCCGGTGTGGAATAATCAGCCGCAAACTCACCAGCAGAGCTACCCACACCACCAACGGAGCCGGAATGGTCCATTCTATCGTCAAACTCTACTTGGGTAGTCGAGTGCATTGGCGAAAGAAGTTGATCACCTGCATTTCAGAAGACCAGAAAAGCAGTGTTACGTTAAAATAAATAACGGGCAAAAGATAAAATGCTAAAGGCCATACCAGGCGATACAAGTCCAGTTGTCGGACTTGAAGGGGGAGCCATTGTCGTTTCCAGCAATGTACCCGTCTCGCTACCCGTTAGTTGCGCCCCGGATTCTGCCACAGGCTCTACGGCCGAAAGAGCCGAAACCTCAGCAACACTTGGAACTTTAGCAGGTTCATCCTCCCTTGCCAACGCTGGGGGTACAGCTGAAGCTAACAAGTCGGAAGCAAGTTTGATAGCCACTTCTTGGGGGGCTATCAAAGTTTCCTGTGCTAAATTTTGCTTCTTACCCGGCCTTCTCTTTAAAGTGCCGCGGCATTTGAGAGTTGGACTCAGGGAACGATTGACAACAGGCTGAGGAGCTTCACCAGCACCAGTATTGTCGTCATCATTACCGGCATCATCGTCTGATTCGCTGACATCTGAAGGCTCAGCCGCAGCGCTAAGGAATTCTTCCATTCCTTTTATCCTTACCCTAGAAGCACCCTGGCGGCTAATATAGACGGCTTCAATCTCTTTGCAACAACTGCGATTGAGAGAGAAGCCGGGCACGTCAGCATTCGCAATATTGAACCAATTGCAGGAGCTGAGGGTCATGGCCAATTCTGGCACCTTCTGGGGCAAGGAGAATTCAGCCTCGGTCCTGCCCGCTGCAAAATGGAACCAGCCACGAGCACTTTCGTATAAATTCTCCACGTGAGCGAGATCTTTATTTGGATTGCCCACATAGAGTTGAGAATATCCAAACTGGCGAGCAAAGCGACTCGGAGTATATGGCTCGATCTGACACCTGAGATCTTGACGATACACCAAGTGTCCGGGACGGATGTTGAGAAGCCACCAGAACGCTCCTGCAGATAAAGTAGTGAACTTATCTGCTCCCACGGCATCCTTCAGCCTCGTCCCATATCCTCCGCCGGGAAAGTCAGGAAAACACCAGAAGATCTCGTAATTCTGAAAGTTATGAAGAGTCTTCCGAATCTGGAACATATAATTCTGCCTCCATGAAGAACGTTCATACAGTTCTACAAGGAAGCACTTTTCGCCCGAACGACACTCTGGTGCACTCATTAAGGAGGGACAATGCAAGACAAGCCACGCCATCAAATAGGTGTAGGGCATCTCCACCCTAGGGTTTGGAGTTTTCGGCTGGGCAGTCTCCTTCGACTTGCCCTTTCCTTTCCCCTTGACTTTAATAGTAGGGAGGAAATCACGACAGAGCACCCTCAGTCCATATTGCAAATTGCATACCATGGCGGGAAGGAGTCCAAGGGGTCGGCCGTATGCAAGAAGAACCGCTGGATATACCACGGTCACTGCAATCGCTTCCTTGGGCAATGACGGCACGAAACATCTTTTGAGCCACAGCATCAAAAATCCGGCAATGAGACCTCTGTTGGAGATCGAAAATTGGGCTTGATAGTGATAGCTCTTAAATGAAGTACCGGGACCGTATCCATTCTCATTGGATTCAGTGGTATAATATAATAGATGGCGGCCCTTAGCAATACGGTGATCAATCTCTGAGCCATAGATGGGTGGATGACCATGGATAATGGCCGAGCTATCGTTAGAATTTAAGTTGGCAAAGAGATATTCGGCCCACTTCTTGTGGCCAATACCGTGATTACGCGCACCCGTCAAGTCAGCACAGATATGATAATGGCACATCATCTCCCAGTACGTGACGTAGATGCGCTCGTCCCTCGCCAGTAGCATGTTCAATTCATCAGTGGTAGGGATGTACTCCTCGTAAGGGACTTCGCCCATCGAGAGCCCAGAAACCTCAAACATCTCATGGAGAGCGAACCCTAGCTCACCCACTGGTGTAAAGAAAGTAAAGGTCTCAGGGTTATACATCTCCAAGAGGCAGTAAAAGTGATAAGCACTCTGGGAAAATCCGAATTGGACATTCCTGATGGCTTTATACAAGCCAATATCCTTTAAAATGGGCTCGTGGGAATCCAGCATGTACTGAACAAGGCGTGCCCACCACATATTGTTAGAAGAATGAACCCAGCCAGGCATCCTAAAGTCGCTAGCCGGGTACTGACCATCCTTCGCCAAGAACTCACTTAAGAAAGTTCGGGCACGAGATGGGACTTCTCCCACTGGAAGCTCCTTGCCAAATCGGCCTGGAAGCAAGCCAGTAATGCATCTAGGGGAACTGTCTTAATAAACCCCTTATGCACCAAATTTGCTTGTTGGGATGCCATCTTGCTCTTGAGTCAGTCGCCACTTTAATTCCCGAGGCATTGCCAGCCTCTGAAGATAGACCAGAGGATAGCTACGATCCATTCTAGGCAAAAACATCAACATTTCGCCTGAGTTATATAACCAAACACGTTCCCCTTCAGAAAGGATCTCATCTGATTGATCCATCTGAGCGGGTCTTTCCATCGGCTCTCTATTCACAGTTTCGAAGGCTGCGTCAGTTATGATTTCTCGCGCAGTGGTGAGATGATATTTGATCAACTTCTCCTTGCGATCCTTCGGGTCTGGTTTGTACGAGGGCAGGATAGTAGTGAAATGGAATTGGCCTGAGGGATCAGAACCCCCAGCAAAGCCGAAGTAGTTCTTGTGGGGAAGAGATTCCATCGAATACCCTACTGCACAAAGAAACACCAGAGTAAGAGAAGTTTCTCTAGGGCAAAAAATTTCTCTAAGTATGAACGCGCGAAGCTAAAGATTAGAACGCGCGAAGCTAAGAATAGCGCCGCGCGAAGCTAAAAATTAGACCGTGCAGAAGTCAAAAGAGCTTTGCGTTTTCAGCGTGACTGCTACTTAAAATAGTCTCGCGTTTCAGCGCGACTGCTACTCAAAATAGCCTCGCGTTTTCAGCGCGACTGCTACTTAAAATAACCTCGCGTTTTCAGTGCGACTGCTACTTAAAATAGCCTCGCGTTTTCAGCGCGACTGCTACTTAAAATAACCTCGCGTTTTCAGCGCGACTGCTACGTAAAATAGCCCCGCGCTTTAAACGCGAGGATGACGCGATAACTTTGCGTAAGAAGGCAGTCAGAGACTTTTCTTCTTCTCCAAGCCTTACGGCAGGAGTACGGCGATCTCGCCGTTAAAAGAGTTGATTGATCAGTTAAATTTAAGCAAATCACTCTAGAAATATTCTAAAGAGTCTCAATGGAGAGATTCTTACCCCCGATAGGCGAAATGTGGACTGGCGCGTCGCTGCCTTGGCCGCCGCCACCACTGCTTGCGCCAGTCACCGAAGATGGAGCTGCTCGAGAAGTAGCACGAGTTTTGGGTGCGATTGCTGAGGAAAATCGATTGAAAATCTGGAGAAACTCGGTCGGAAGAAGATCGGGTAGTCTGAACTCTGATCACCTGAATCTCTAAGTTTCTGAAAAATTCTCAAATAGAGTGAGAAGAATAAGAAATAGAGATTTCTTTTAAATGAAAGGAACCGCCTCTTGGAATTCGGTGCGAATTTCCGAGAAAGTGACTGGTCAGTTACTCTCCAACACGCGAAGCTATTAGCCTCGCGCGACTATGGAAATGCGAAGTTATTTAACTCCGCGAAACTTTACAAAACGCGAGGATAGCCTGTGCCTTAGCTTCGCGTTTTCATGGAAAAACTTAGATTTTTGACGAGTGCAATTAGGCGCTTCCATCTAAAATAAAAATGATCCTTATCCGATCGTTTGGGTATTATTAATCTAAATCACGCAGAAGAGCCTTAGATTATTTTACCAGAATTATTGACCATCTGTTTGTTGTGCAAACAAGTTTATTGAAGCCAACAGATAGAGAGGAAAATAATTTATCTTTGTTCATGAAGCAAGAGATTACAAAGAGAGAGTTATAGCTCTTCCAAAAGCTTTTACATGATCAACTTGTCAATAACCAAACAGTAAGACTTCTCTACGGAGTGTTGAAGCTCAGTTCCCTGGTTCACATGCAAAAGAACTCCAGATTTCTGTATGGGGTGTTGAAGCTCAGTTCCCTGGTTCACATGCAAAAGATCTCCTCTGCAAATGCCAACTAGGATCTGTCATCCGAAATGAAGCACGAGAGGAAAGGAAAGTGCTGCATCGAAGCACAAGCTAAACTGCAAGTGCTGCAGCTCCTTATTTACAGCCCCTTCAGGATTTTATCTCTCGGAGCCAGAGCTTGAAACCTGCAACTATGTTGTAAAGCATATGTTTCTGACTTCCTTAGAGTTACTTTTGCTGATGAAGATCGATGAACCCACATACATTCCTCTTTAGGAAGGACTGGACTTACTGCAAAAGGAACAGAGTTTCCAAAAGAGTGAAAACGCGGAGCAAAGCTAACTCCGTGCACAATTGAAGAAATAGCCTCGCGCTTTAAACGCAGAGGACGATGCGATAACTTCGCGTAAAGGGGGGGACAAGATTCCTTTCTGCTCTTTCCTTCTCTTTCAAATTCATAGCGATTACTAATCAAAGATAGCCTCGCAATTCATCGCGACTGCTAAACAAAGATAGCCTCGCAATTCATCGCGACCGCTAATCAAAGATAGCCTCGCAATTCATCGTGACTGCTAATCAAAGATAGCCTCGCAATTCATTGAGACTGCTAATCAAAGATAGCCTCGCAATTCATCGCGACTGCTAATCAAAGATAGCTTCGCAATTCATCGCGACTGCTAATCAAAGATAGCCTCGCGGATTAATTGAGACTACTAGTAAAGCCCCGCGTTTCAACCACAGGGACGACACAATAAAATGGCGATCTCGCCGACAAGATAAGCAATCGTCCAGAATAAACCAAGCCAAAATATCTCAGAATGGTTCTTAGAAAACCAAGAGATGAGGTTTTTACCTTTGGAAGACGCTGCATAGACTGGTTTGCCGTCGCGTCTACCTTTACGGCTGCTGCCATCAATGCCGGCCAACTTGCGAAAAGCCAAACTCCTCTGGAGAGACATCCTATAGAGAATTGAACGAAGATCAGTTGAAGATCATTCGTGAGTCACTCGAGTTTTCAGAAATTCTTCGGATGAGATGAAGAAGAAGATGAGCCGGAAGCTCTATTTAAACAGAATTTCCGTCGCTTGGTATTCGGCGTGGAAACTCGGGGTAATTAATGACGTAATTACTCATTTCACTGAAGACGAAGTGAAGCTGAATAGCTCCGCGTAAGCGAGCATAACGCGAGATAGACTTGGTATTCTAACTCTGTATTTCAGTTTAGATATCCAAAGTATTTCAAAATCTGCTGAAGTCTAAGCCATTTTGAAAACTTTGGAGGGGGTTCTGTTGGCAGTGAAAATTTCTAAGTTAAAAGGATTTTCCACAACAGAACGCGGAGCTAATTCAATAGCCCCGCGTTTGGTTATATTAACCCTGCGTTTGAATAAAACGCGAAGATGTTTAATAGCTCCGCGTTGATTCCGCAATCTGGCTTGTATTAGCCTCGCGTTTGGGTAAAACGCGGAGATGATCAATAGCTCCGCGTTAGCTCCGCATTTTGGTTATTTAGTGCCGCGTTTTGATGCGATTAAAGCTCCGCGTAAGCAGATAACCAGAATCTCAAATTGATTGAGATTATGATTTTGGGTTTATCTAAATACCCTAATCAAGTCTAATCAGAATTCCATCAAAACTAAGATATTTGATTGGAATCCTTGATGAATGCGAGTTCTATTTAGATAGAAACTCTTGCATTAACCTGGGGCTATAAATACCTTCCTGGTGAAACCCTAGGGAAGGTCTTCTTTTTAGCATCGGAAGTCTCCTATCGATCCTTTGGCAATTCAAGTACGCGAGAGAGCCTTGAAGCCTTTGCTGATCATCTTCTGAAATCTTGGAGAATTCAAGTTACGCACAGAGCCTTGAGTTCGTGAAGATCAGAGAAAATCACCATCTTCTTTCTGGAGTTCTTGAGAAGTTCGAGTTACGCGAGAGAGCCTTGAACAAATCAAAACCAGAGAAGATCGTCTATAGTCGGCCGATATCATATCTTTAAAAGAGAAGATTTCAACATACCGATCATCAAAAGGAGCTGCTTGACAGATCCCATCGCCACAGATCCCACAATATTGTAAAAGAGAGAGATTGAAATATAAAATCCTCTCGTTTGTTCTTTTTTATATCTTGTTCACTTCTATTGTAATCTAAGATGTATTCAATGGAAGGAAGCGAAGGAACTTTTGCGACGAACACTGGTGGGATTGCCAATGTTGCGGCTAATGCGGCAAGAGCATCTACATATACGTTCTCATTCCGAGATATATGGTAGATGTAAAATTGCTCAAAGTAGCCTGCTAGTTCAATGCCTAGCTGGTGATAGGGGATGAGGGCTTCATGTCTGACTTCATACTCGCCCGTCATCTGGTTGACGATGAGTTTAGAGTCTCCATACGCCTCTAAATAATTCACCCCCAGTTGTAAAGCCATTTTTAAGCCGATAATGAGTGCGTTAGATTCCGCCACATTATTCGTGCACGGTTCTGTTAACGAGTAACCGTTAGGAAATATATGTTTGTGTGGAGATATAAGCACAACCCCCCACTCCAGCAGTAGATCGTCTGGTAGCACCATCAAAGAACATTTGCCATGGTTGTTCTTTGCTAACTGTGCTGACCTCTGGCGTCGGTTTAGACCTGATTGGATGGTCTGCAAGGAAATCGGCGATCGCCTGTCCCTTCATGGCTTTTTGAGGGACGAAGTGTATATCATATGGCGACAGTAGTAGAGTCTATTTTGCTAACCGTACATTTAAGGATCCCGGTTTCGTCATCAGGATTTTCAATGGGTTGACCCGTGAGATGACATGAATTATTTGCCCAGAAAGATAGTGTCGTATTTTCTGAACAGCGAACACTAGTGCTAAACATTCTTTTTCGATCGGGGTATACCGACGCTCGGCTCCGATCATTGTCCTGCTTAAGTAATAGAGGGCATGTTCATGGTCGTGCTCGTTATATTGAGCAAGTAATGCTCCTAACGCATCATCCATGGCCCTTACATATATAAGGAAGGGCTGCCCAGGGACCGGTGCCATAAGAACAGGAGGCTTAGTGAGATATTCTTTGAGGTCATCAAATGCCTGTTGACATGCCTCATCCCATACGAAAGACACCCCCTTTTTCATAAGTTTGGAGAATGGTTGGTATCGTCCAGATAGATTGGATATGAAGCGCCAAATATAGGCGAGCTTTCCTTGTAACCCCTTAATTCCTTAAGGTTGCAGGGTGGTGGCATTTCACTGATTGTTGTCACTTTCTCAGGATCGAGGAAGATTCCTTTTGAAGTTATTACAAACCCAAGGAATTTCCCGCTGGACACCCCCATAAAAGACTTAGTGGGATTCATCTTCAAGTGGTGTTTTCGCATAAGGTCGAAGACCACTCTTAAATCATGAAGATGATCTTTTTTGTTCTTGCTTTTGACCGCTAAGTCATCCACATAGCACTCCACTGTTTTGCGCAGGTGTTCTTTGAATATGACACTCATCGCGCGTTGGTAGGTGGCACCGGCGTTCTTCAATCCGAAAGGCATTGCCGTATAACAGTAAACCCCCAGCGGCGTTCTGAAAGTTGTATGCTTTTCATCATCTGGATGCATCTTGATTTGGTTATATCCTGAGAAGCCATCCATAAAGGACATCCTCTCATAACCACAAGAATTATCAATCATTACATCGGTGATGGGGAGTGGAAACTCATCCTTAGGACATGTAGCATTCAGATCTCGAAAATCGATGCATATCCAAATTTTGCCGTTCTTCTTACGAACCAGCACTATGTTAGCCACCCAATCAGGATGCTGTTCTTCGTGGATGAATCCGGATTTTATAAGTTTATTGACCTCAGCAACTATTGCCTCCATCAATTCCGGTTGAAAACGCCTTTGCTGTTGTTTAACAGGTTTGGCGTCTTCTTTTATATTTAACCGGTGCGTGGCAATTTGTGGGTCAAGACCGGGCATGTCTTCGTAACTCCATGCGAACATGTCTATATACTCTTTAATAAGAGATATAAGTTCCTCCTTTTCCATTGGAGTTAGCGTGTCGCTTATGAAGATGGATTTCGGGTTTTCTTCCGTTCCCATGTTAATTTGAAGCAATTTGTCTTTAGTGAGCGGGTCACGCTGTTCAAAGCGGGCATCCCAGAGAGTATCCATATGTTTAGCCCAGGAATCATCCTGAACATCAATCGGCTCCTCGTTGCTTTCTGGTGCGGCTGAAACTATATTGGCCGTCAAGGATTGAAACCAAGCACCGGTACTTTGATCCGAATCATGATTGGGTGAAGATGTATCTTCTTTGACCGAAGAACTCTCTTCTTGTCCAGATGGTGACGGGGGAGGAGTAGATACATAGCCCAACCCCCTACGAGTCTTCTGATAATAATCAGGGCTCTTTCCTCTAGGTCTGAACGAGGGTATAAGATTCCATCGCCCTTTCTCAAAGTTTAATCCCGGTTTCTGGGTAAAATTATAACCCATATTCTCCATCATTTGCCGGGATTTTTGTTCATATAGGTGAAATTGGGGCGATGTTTGTTCATCACTTTCACTGCTTTGTCTTCGCCGAGGTGACGTGATTACCTTGCCGAACATAATCGGTCTTTGAGACTTCTGTCGAGGAGGCACTTCAAAGTAGTGACCTTTTCCCTTAACTATTTTATACCTAGAGAGGAGGGATGACCTAAGTGGCAAATGATATGCCGCTAGAACTTCAAGTTCGGTCAGGTCATCCACTTCAGTAGAAGTACAAGAGGGTTCAGAGCTAGTTGCTATAGCATGCTCGTAGACTAACTTTATATTTTCATTAATAACCCATTCACTCTCTATTACATCAACTATATTATCAAGACTCAAACTGAAATCTAAGTGAGGATTAATTTCATAATCACCCCCATCGTCTTCTCCAGGAAGCTCGTACTCAGTGTCTGCTTCGTTGCCACTGTCATCGGGCACTTGAAGCTTGCTGTGATCATCATCGGAGACTTCATGGGCTGGTTTATAAAGTGCAGCATCTGTGAAGTAATTCTCCAACCCTTTTGAATGGTTGTTTATCTGCATTTAGTGTCCGGACTTCTCCTTCTTCATCGCAATACTTCATACATTGATGGAGAGTCGACGGGACTATTATGTAAGCGTGAATCCAAGGTCGTCCCAACAAAATATTGTAGGAAGTATCTGCATCAATAACGTAGCATGTAGCCTCCGTCCTCAAATCCCTGATTTGACAACGAAGTCGGATTTTTCCGAGAGGACGGCTATTATTGGCATTAAACCCGTATATTGTTGTATTGGTTGGTGTCAAACGATGGAGGGAAATCCTTAATAGCTGCATCAACCTTCTGGGCACGACACTTAGTGCAGAACCCGGATCAATCTGAATTCGGTCCACCTTTGTGGATCTGACATATCCGGTGAAATATAAAGGCCTGTTATGCTTTATATTCCTTACCTGCATGTCTTCTGGAGAGAAGACAATTTGTGGGACCTGCCTCCTCATTTGGTGACAACGGGGGCAAGAGTCCTGTTCTTCATCGGCCGGCTCGACTATCTGAGCTAAGAATGACTCAGAGTCTGCCAAGGTCTCTCTTAACGCTTCACATGTTGATTTTGATAATCTCAACAATTCATAAAGCGTTACTCATGCTGGAATGTTATCCAGCTGAGCAATTATGTCAAACTTGAAGGTAGACTCCTTGGCTCCTTCATCTCTAATAGGATTCTTCTGAAAACGAAGTCCTTTCTGCTTCGCGGGTTTCGCAAGTTCCGCATATATATCTTTCGGATCTACTCTGGTGTAGTCTTTGAGATATGTCTTCCCAGACCAAGTACCGGAAGGGCCTGCCCCATCCTGATGAGTGGCCATAGTTTCGGGCTCTTCTTCAGAATCTGTGAAGGCTCCCGAAGCTATATACTCTTCCTTTATTTCTGCTGAAATGGCATTAACAGTCCACTTCTTCCCTTGACTTCCTGTAGGAGTCCACTGCTCATCTTCTAACAAATCGGATGAACCCACATAACTTCCCCCTTTTGGGTCGTTACAGGGACAAGTCCTTCTTGGGCTTTGTTGTGAGGGTCAAGGTTCTTTGTAACCATCTTACCCTTTGGGATTGGGGCCACTCCTGCGGGGAACTGATGGGTTCCAACTACTATCGTTGCCATGTTGGCAATGACCTTCTTTTGCTCTTCTTTAGGTGTTAGAACTCCAGCTTCTATTAGTTCTTGGATTCTATTCTTTAGAGGGTAACAATCCCTAGTAGGGTGCCCAACATTCCAGTGATAGAGACAGTAATTAGGATCGTTGGTCTTGCCAGCGTCCTCTGGCTTTCTATTCTCCGGAAGTTTCAGCATTCCCTTCCTCTGGAGCAGGTGAAAGAGGATAGGCGTCTGTTCTGCCTTGAAAGTATAATTTCTCTCTTTCTGAGGTCTATTTTGCCTTATGCCCTGCTGATTTTGGGGCTTCGGCTTTGGTGGAGGGTTTGTCTTCTGAGGAGCAGCTTCTGATGCCATCACCGCTTTCCCTTTATTCTTATTGCTGCTATTTTAGGTAAATGGCTTATTACCCCCAGTACTTCTTGATCCACGAGATTCTTCAACTCGCCGAATCAAGTCCTCAGCTTGCTCTTCCTGTTTGAGCAAATCCCTCCATGTCTTAGACTCTACGGCCCCCATATTTAGGAGCACATTGGTCTTAAGATTGTGTCGACAAGTCTCGACTAGAGTTTCCTAGACTATTCCGTGTTTGCAATGCACGGACTTCTCCCGGAACCTTTCTATAAAATCTTTTACCGTCACTTGTTTCCCTTGTTTAGTTGCAAGGAGGGAATGAACCGTAATCTCGGTATCATCCTCGAAGAAACGTGAGAGAAATAATTTCTCAACATCTAACCAGGTATTAATAGTACCTGGGGGCAGCTGCATGAACCAAGTAAAAGCAGGCCCTCGCAAAGTACTTGCGAATACCTTAGTCATAATCGGGTCACTACCCATCAAATGTCCCGCTTGGGACAAGAAGTAATATATGTGCTGACTGGGCGATCCCTTCCCGTCATATGGCTCTAATTTGAGCGGCTTATACTTCTGAGGGTATGGTATCACATCCCATTCAGGCGGATATGGCCTTGAGACCCCTGCCTCTTTCAACTCCTTTTTACGCATCAGCGCTTCGAGTTGACTTTGTAATTTTTCTATTTTCTCTCTATGTGGATCATGAAAAGAGAATCTATCCTCGTCCTCATGTATCGAATGGGCTTTCTCCTCCTGTTCTTCATTTGGAGTTTCTTTGCCCTTTTTGGCATTATTCTCAACGAACTTTGAGAGCATCCCCTTAAGATCTTCAATCGTCTTTTGTTGCTCTCGAATCATTCTTTCTTGAGCTTCAAATCTCTGATTGATATCATCAGATTTATCTGTCATGTGCGATGCTGACTTCTGTAGCCGAGATGAGGTAGAGGATGGAGGCAAAGCTATAGCTGAATTATCACTGTCTTCGTCGTAAGAACCCCTTGCAAGCCTCTTATAATTTCGAGGCGGGACGGCTCCTTATTTAAGTCGAGTGACGTGAGGAGGTTCTTCATCGCTCGATTCTGAATCATCATCGTTCTCTACAATCTTCTTCCCTTTTCCCACCATATTGGAGGTTACAGCTCTCCATTCTTTTAGGGAAGCAGTTTTTGTCCTCTTAATAGGGTTCTTGTTCGACTCGGTGAGTCGGTCGAACACCGATACCCTGCTCTTGCTGCAGTCACAGTTGTTCATTACAGCGGATACTGCTGTCATAAGCTGCTGGCAGTGACATACTGGTTCAGCTTGAACTTGTTCTATGCCTCTCTTCTTGAACAGATACTCCCTGAGATCAGTGCCTTTAGACATGGAGTCGTGGGACCCATTCAACTGTTTAGAGGGTCTAGGAACCCACTGAAACTTCTTAACATCACTGGAGTCCAGCGCTGGTCTACTGATGCAAGGATCAGCCCTGATTTTGCAGTCGGGTTGATGTACGCGATCTTAGAAGTAGCTTCGCGTCTTATCTCGCGAGGCTGAAGAATAGCCCCGCATTCTGCCATGTTAACCTCGTGCTTCTCGCTGGCCTGGCTTGTGTTCAGAAGTTTAGCTTCTGGAATAATAGCCCTGCGTGAAAGGAAATTCTTACATGCTGGCTTACCCTTGCGATTAACGCAAGTCATAGCTTCGTGCCTAGCGCGGTTTTTACGACTGACAACAATTTGCCAATCGTCTTCGCGATTCTCGTGGAGAATCTTGCATTTCTCGCAAGTATTACTAGCCTCGCATTTACTGCTTAGCTCAGTATCAGACTCGCGTAGAAAATTACATGCTGGCTTTGTTGAATTTTTATACTCACGTTCCTCGCGAGTGTGAGGAGTCCTGCATTTCTCGCAAGTATTACTGGCTTCGCATTTATTGCTTAGCTCAGTATTAGCCTCGCGTGGAAAATCACACGCTGGCTTTAAAGAATTTTTATACTCGCGTTTCTCGCGAGTGTCAGATATTTTGCGACTAGCGCAAATTTTGCTGGCTTTGCGTTTCTCGCTAAACTCAGTGGTAGCCTCGCGCGGATTATCACACGCTAACTTTTCCTTGCTTTTAAGGCAAGTTGTAACTTCGCGTTTAATGCGATAGTGACTGGTCTCGCGATTAGCGCGAGCCAGTTTGTGAGGGACTATAGCCTCGTGTCCATTAGCCTCGTGTCCAAGGCGGGTTTTGAGGGCTTTACGCCTCGCTCTCCGATTCTGATTTCGGAGTTGGATTCTGGTCAATCCAGTTCCCAGGTCTTCTTCGGCAGTAGGAAGCTCATCCTCTGCTAGGATTTCCTATCTGAGTATCGGCCCTGTAGCCGCATTCTCCAAGGATCTACGTCTCTCGGTGGATACCTTTTTACCTATTGCTTGGGTATTGGAGCGCATGCGACGATAGTGTCGTGTCTCGTCCAAGTCACCTGATTCAGAAGAGAGGAACTCCTCGTACTTCTGTTGGTCGATTTCAATGACCAGCGTGTCTACTTCGGATCCGATCATGTCAACGTCCGATTGCGCCACAATCTCTTCTTCAGTGAAAGAGATGGCTCCCACTATGGTCGCCAGTTTATTCGCCGCAAAAGTTTCTTTGCTTCCTCCCATTGAATTAACTTAAATTACAATAGAAGTGAACAAGATGAAAAGAAGAACAAACGAGAGGATTTTATAGTTCAATCTCTCTCTTTTACAATGATTTGTGTGGGATCTGTGGCGATAGGATCTGTCGAGCAGCTCCTTTGGACGATCGAACGTCGAACTCTTCTCTCTCGAAGATATCGACCGACTGTAGACTATCTTCTCCGGTCTTTCCCAAACTCAAGGCTCTGTGCGTAACTTGAATTCTCTAAGATATCGAAAGGAAGAAGAAGAATACCCACCGAAAGGAAAAAGGAAGACCCCTGACTTCAAGGCTCTCTCGCGTACTTGAATTACCAAAGGATCCAAAAAGAAGACCCCTAGGGTTTCACCAAGAAGGTATTTATATCCCTAGGTTAATTTGAGAGTTTCTATCTAAATAGAATTCCCTCTCATCAAGGATTCCAATCAAATATTTAATATTGATTTAAATCTCTTGATTTAGAGTTCTGATTGGACTTGATTTAGGTATTTGGATAAGCCCAAATCATAATTTCAATCAATTTGAGATTCTGATTATCTGCTCACGTGGAGTTAAACTCATCAAGACGCAGAGCTATTGAACCAGAACGCGAAACTCAAACGCGAGGCTAATACTAGCCGGACGCGGGGCTAAATAACCAGAATGCAGAGTTAACGCGAAGCTATTGATAGCCCCACGTTTTACTCATCGCGAGGCTAAAACTAGCCAGAATGCAGAATCAACGCGGAGCTATTAAACATCTCCGCGTTTTGTTCAAACGCAAGGCTAATATAGCGAAACGCGGAGCTACTGAATTAGCTCCGCATTCTGTTGTGGAAAATCCTTTTATCTTAGAAATTTTCACTGCCAACAACTGGAATTTGCAAAAATGCATTAGCAACAGAGGTCGATAACTATAAAATCGATGGAAAATAGAAGTTCTCAATCTGCACAAGCACGTTCTCAACCACTCAATTCGGTAGTCTTACGGATCTATCTACCAATTGTAATGTGACTACTGTGAGCTTGAGTTCCCCTATGCCAAGTTGCTTGTAAATGGTATATGGAAGAAGATTTATGTTGGTAGTTAAATCAATGTGAGGCTCACTCAGACTTGTGTGCGCGAGGTTGTCAGCCTCACTTGCATGAGGCTATCAGCCTCTCATGGCTGAACTATTTTGAATTCAATTTCTCCATGCTATAAGAGTAAGTATTAAGTAGTTGGATTAGTGCACCTCGGTAAGCATGCAAATTCACACAAACGATACTTATGGACTTTTATTATAAATATGAGCTAAGTAATTGGGTATTTTTGCTTAGGTAAACATGAATGTTCATATAAAAGGCAAGTGTTAATGATATATATATATATATATATATATATATATATATATATATATATATATATATATATATATATATATCTGTGTGTGTGTTTATGTATGTATGTATATGAAAAGGGTTCCTATAAGTTCAATTGGGGTTCACGACTTGACAAAACATTTATACATAATCAAAGAGTGCATAAGAGAGAATTATTGAAAGCAAAAGTATATCTATGGTACGATTTAAATGATCATGATAGATACATAAAGGTACTATATTATAAAAATTTTATTAAGATTGACATGTTCATAAATATCAGAATATATATCTCTAATTTAGCTTGATGGAAGAGAAATGAAAAGCAAAAAATATAGTAATAGTATAGATAGTTAATAGGAAACTAATATTTTTTATTTTCTTTATTTTACACTTATCCTTATTTTTTCTTTTATTTATTTCTTCAACTCAAACATTTCTTGATATTTGTTGGTAATACACTGGAAACCCTCATGAGACAATACTCGTCTACTTGGTTAACTTAGAGATTTAACAGCTTGCTGCACATGCTAAGTGTAATCGTGATGATGCGTACGAAAGTGAGTTAGAATTTATTTTTCTATTTAGGTCTTTAGTCTATTTGCTTAGTTTATAAATATTATAGAGACTAGCAAAACTCAAGTTGAAGGTGTGATTACGCTAGAAAAATGTAATTATTTTAATTTATTTTATGCAAGCATAATAAAATTTTATTGATTAATATAAGAAATTAATGAAAATTATTTTTATTAATCAAATTTCTCCCTATGATGTATTTCTAGTAATTTCTAGTTTTTTGTAGGATATGCAAAGAAATTGAAGAATCAAAACTTATATCAATTATCAGCTCAGAATTGTAATTTTACTGGTCTAACTATCAACAACTATCTAATGGCTATAAACAGTCGTCGACTGTAATTCAATCCGAGAGCAGCTATCGATGGCACTATCGAAGGGAAGAACTATGGCTTGTTTTTTAGAGATTTTTGAAAGAATATAGAGTTTTTTTATAAATAGAATTCCTACTGGGGTTTAGTAAGGCTGTAAATAGCCAATGTAACTTAGAATTTTGTAATGCTTTTGAGTTGAGCAAAAATATTAGAGAGTTTAGAGATTCAAGATATAGTTTTTGTACTATTTCATAGACATTAATAAAAGAATTCTTTTTTTCTTTATTTCATGGCTATGATGAGAATGAGTGGCTAAATTCTTGAGTTGGTTCAGATGGAATAACAAACTTTAGGTGATCTACTGGTATGTAATTTTTATGCTTATTGATTTTAATTGATTTACATAAATTTGATATCTTTGATTTCTTGTTATCTTTAAAAGGATTAGGACATGATTTTGAGTTTTTGATGTTTTATTATTTGACGATATATTTCGTACTTAGTTTTTTGATATACCATAGACTATTTATGCATAATATATGCTTAGACTTTGAACGTTTATTTTTGTTAATTATATTTCATGCTTAGATAAACTCAAAATTCAATAGGATTAATTGGAAAAAGTTGTTCAAAATATTAAGTTTACAATTTTATTAGATTTAGTGCTTCAATGATTTATTTTCCGGTTGTAGGAAAGCCATGTAATCTATGCAACTGAGATATAAAAAGTATAAACATATTCAGTAAATTATTTTACATAGGAGTTAAATCCATCTGACCAACAATTTTAATTAAAAAAATTTATATTTTCTTTAGCTTCGTTTTAATTTTTAGTTAATACAAATCGAATATTTATTTCTTTTTAGTCCGAAATTTATTCTTAGTGTTACACAATAATCAAAACGAATTCAAGAGAATGATTTTGGATTACTACTATTGTACTACTTGTCGATATCTTGATTTTGGGAGTGTACGATTTAGATTGCAGTCATTGAATATTAGAAAGTTTTCAAACATTTGGAAAATTCTTGGCTTTTACAATTTGAGCTTTCAACAATCAGAAATGCAAACTATACAATGTTCAATAGAAGTAAAAAAGTTCATTCATTAAGGAATGATATTTTGGGTTTGATGACCAAGACGTAATATTGTTAATCACAACTAAAAGACAGAGTATGTTTCGCCAACCAGATACAAAAAGAAAAGAAATGAAATTTCGTCATCAGCAGCGATGGCTTTATCCATCTTTTGAGAGGTAGACAACATTGGCTGGCTATGGTTCTCCAGGCACCCAGCTAGGATCTAACCTTTTCGCGTATAGCGGATTATACAAGCACTCCACCATAAACTTGGAAGCTTCGGATCACTCCATGTAAATTCCATGATAGGCTTTTGTAGAAGTCATCATTCTCCTTGTATTTGGTATTAAGTTTAGTTCATGATCAGTGCATGAGAGCCAAGTAACCATCTTTTTAGCCTAGAAGAACTTCACCATTAATGCCATTCCAAGTTCTGCCTGGAGGTCGTTAGCATTAGTCTTTGCCTTGAACTTCTCGAGGAGGAGCTCAGTTATCCTATCAGATGCCTTCTGCTTCACCACCTCTAGGAGTTTGCCTCTCGTCGCCACCTTCCCCTTGGCTGCTTCTAATCGATCGTTGCTATCCTATCTTTGGCCACTTTCATCCGAGCATCGCTGGAATGTCCTCCCTCCACCTTTTGCTTCCTCCTCATCACAATGGTGATTTCGTTGTAGCTAGCAACTCTTTCCCAATAACCGCATGATCCAGTTCAACATGAACATAGATGCCATCTTCTTGAAACCAACGAGTGGGAGAACGAGAGGGAGATAGATGACAGAGTCTTCATCCAGCTCTTTATCAAAATTAGGGATGGTAATAGACGCGTTCACAGGCCAAATTTCGACCAGTTCTATATAAAATTTTAAATTAAAAATAAAAATTTTATTTTTTAATTTAAAATTTTATATAGAAAGGGTCAAAATTTGGCCCATATGTATGTCAATTATCATCCCTAATCAAAGTCAAGATATCAAAGGTAGAAATCTAGGATGTAAATCCATATCAACTCCTTTACTTGGCTCGCTGTGGACAATGACCCCTTGGTGCGATCGGCATGTTGGAAGATGGGGACCTCAAAAAAAATTGTAGAAGATATTATAGATACCAATGCAAAAAATTTGGAGAAGCAGTTACTAATACTTGTAACTACTCATTACTGGGATTTTTTCCCATCGTGCTGGGACTGTGGCACTCCTTCAAGCTAAGTCCTCACGACATTTAAGGGGGACTTCCCCTTGCCAGGTGCCTGGAGGGCCTCTGGGACCACGACCGGTCCATCTTGGTTGCTCCCTTACCTTTGCTATTACCACCAACATTGCTCTTATAAATATAGCCCATGTAACACTCGGCATCCCAAAATACGGATAGCATTTAGCAATGTATTATAAATGAATACGCCAAATATGAAGCACATAAATACAAACATGTACAACTACCATAAATACATACATATATACAATCAAATAATAACATGGAGCTAAAACAATAGATTGTTCAAAAGAATAATGATAAAAACAAGTCTATAGGAAAGTCTAAAAGGATTTTTATTACAAAATAAAAAAAATATAAGTTTGAATAAAAATGAATAATAAAGTTTATCTTAAAAAGAACATTAGCAATGATCTCTCTCTCTTGTCTCTTTTGCAGTGAACACACCTACTCAATATCTGCTAACTCCATAAAATACGGTTCCCACAGTGGTGAGTGAACCTTCCTCTTAAGTAAACAACAAATTAGTATTCGGGTGTGTTAAACTAGGGTCATTAGAATGACCTATCAAGTACTTCAAAAATAGGAATAATAACACACATGCATGCTATGTGTGTATGTATAAAATATTAGCAAAATATGAAATAAACAACAGCATCATGGAAATACATCTTGTAAAATGAATCATGTATTTTATTACAATTATCTTGGAGATGATAATGCTAACGGATAGTATATGCTTGTCATAAATAACAATGTAGCAAATATAGAAATATTGAAATAAATATGCACATGAAATATGATATGTCATATCATGTCTATTGGGAATTTATTTGGAACTATCAGAAGTAGTGTGACACATATTTTACGAGTATCCTGTATATATGTGGGATCACGACCATAATTTCTAGTATTGTCCTTGGATATACTGCTAAGTACTAATGAAATATGAACTCTGATGAGTATAAGTTCTAGGTGCACAACTCTATATAATGATGGTGATCCAGTAATCACTCGGAACCTCCATAATCAGCCACCTAAGATCGATTATACAAACTCAAGAATATTGCCACTTGAAACATGTATACAATTCCTTCTTCGAGTTCTGACATTAACCCCATGAATTGATTATATATTTAAGTATATGAAAGAATTACATTAACATTCAATATGGAATATGAAAGGTACACACAATTGAGGTTAAAAGATAACGAATTTGTGTAATTGCTTAAAATTACAGATATGTAGGTCTCTTGAAGAAAATATGAATTTTTAAATTTAAAATACTAAGAAAAAACAATAATAGCATTTAAAGTTTTAGGTCCATTAGTGACATTGTTAGTGACATGTTATTAGAAATTACAGATATTATGAAAGAGAGTTTAGTATAAAAAAAATAGGGTTCAACTATTCAAATTAGAGCACTCCACCAAGTTTAAAGTCCATGTAGTTATCAATGACAAAATAAATAATATTGTATTATTGATAAATAGGTTGTTTCTCAAACCTTTTCAAAATAAAAGAAACTAATATTTAAAAATATTAGTAACTCTAGTTATCACTTTTAACTCCCAAGTCAAACAAAGTAATGCAATTTGCAGCAACTTCCCTGCAAGCTCCATTGCAGTATTATGAGTTGTAACTTTTGCTAATGGAGCCTATTATCGCAGCAGGTTTCGGTCTACCGAAACGGTTCAAAATCGGCCCAAACCCGTTATGATATAATATAAATATGGAGTGTGGTGCTAGGGTTTTGTGTGAGCCGAAATTAAAAAGACTAAAAGGGTGGCGGCTGAAATTTTGGCAAAAGAAATTAACTGTTGCTCTTGGTGCTTGTTGCGGCTTGAAGCCAAAGAACAACTGTGCTGCGGAGTTTGGCCAATGAAACAAAATAATTTGTGGTGGAAGCAGATTATTTTTGGCTTAAGATAATTTGTGTGTTCGGCTCGGCAGAACAGGAAAACAAAAGGCGGTGGCTTTTCTTTGGATTTCTTCAGCGGCCGAAACAAAGAGGTAAATCACTGCAACAAGAGGTTAGGATTTGATCTCAAAATCTTGTGTGATTTCTCTTGTGGTTGAGAACTAGAAAGTTGTAATCATCTTTTGATATAGTGGAAGTTTTTCGATCGTGTTCCCGTGGACGTAGGCATATTGCCGAACCGCGTTAAATCTGCGTGTTCTCTGTCTATGCTATTTTTCTCTTCGGTTAACTATTTGATTCCGCTGGTTGTGGTATTAGTATTATTCCACTATCTTTTGCTAACAATTGGTATCAGAGCCTTAGTTCGGGTCGATTTCACTCAGATCGGTGTTGATTTTTTGAGTGGGAGTTATGGCAGAAGATAGGAAGGGAAAAATTAAAAAATTTGATGGGACAAATTTTCAATGGTGGAAGTTGCAGATGGAAGATTATTTATATCAAAAGAATTTACATCAACCACTGTTTGGAGAAAAGCCAGAAAAGATGACAGATGAGGAGTGAGAATTGTTGGACAGGAGGGCTTTGGCGCACATTCGATTGTGCTTGACAAAACAGGTTGTGTTCAACGTCTCCAAGGAGAAGACCACTTCAGGTTTGATGTCAGCGTTGGCTAAATTTTATGAGAAGGCGTCTGCTTCAAATAGACTGTTTCTAATGAAAAAGTTGTTCAACTTGATAATGTCTTCTGATAGTTCAGCTGTTAATCATTTGAACGAATTTAACACATTATGGGCACAACTTGAATCCTTAGATTTTGTCTTTGCTGATGACATTAAAGCTTTGATGTTTATGTGTTCGTTACCGGATAGTTGGAGTAATGTTGTTATGGCTATCAGCAATTCTTCCAATACTGCTCTTAAATTTAATGATGTTGTGAGTACAATCATGAATGATGAATTGATGAAAAAGAGCATGGGTGAGAGCACAGTTTCTACAAGTACTGCTCTGTCTGTTGATAATGACAGAAGGAAGGAAAGAGGTAGAAATTTAATCAGGGAGTCGAAGCAAAGAGGGAGATCAAAATCTAAAGGGAAGTTCAAGAAAAATTTAGTGTGTTGGAAATGTAAGACAGAGGGTCATATGAAGAAGGATTGTCCAAACAAAGACAAGGAAGGAGCGAATGTGGTGAATCTAAGTGAGGAGTATGATGACTTGTGCTTGTCTGCTCATACAGAATCGAGGTCATATCTATGGTTTGTGGATTCAGGGGCTTCGTTCCATTGCACTGCTCGCAGAGAATGGTTTGATAATTATGTCCAAGGTGATTTTGGGCATGTGACTGTTGGTAATGGGCATGAATGCAAGATTGTCGGTAAGGGAACAATTCAGCTAAAATTGCACAATGGTGGAAAGTTGCTTTTACAAGAGGTCAGGCTCATACCAGATTTGAAGAAAAATTTGATATCTGTTAGCAAGTTGGATGGCGAAGGTTATCAAATCTCATTTGAGAGGAAACAGTGGAAGATCAGCAAAGGAGCAATGGTAGTGGTCAAGGGTGAGAGAGTAGGAACTCTATATTTACTCTCAAGCTCGGTGGATCACGTTGTTTCTTTGGCCACCGTGAAGAATGAGAAGGCTACCTTATGGCATCAGAGGCTCGGTCACTTGAGCGAGAGCGGTATGAGGGTATTGCAATCCAGAGGTATGTTGATAGATATGAAAGATACTAATTTTGATTTCTATGAGAACTGTGAGTTTGGAAAGCAGAAAAGAGTTAGTTTTATAAATGATGGCAAGGAGAAGAAAATCGAGATATTGGAGTTGGTATATACAGATGTATGGGGGCCTTCTTCGGCGAAGTCTCTTGGAGGTAATTCTTATTTTGTCACTTTCATAGATGATGCAAGTAGGAAAACATGGGTATTCGCACTTTAGAAATCCGATGCCTTCAAGTCTTTAAGATATGGAAAGCTCTTGTTGAGAATGAAACAGGTTTGAAGGTAAAATATCTGTTGTCCGACAATGGTGGGGAATTTTGTAATAGGGAGTTCGATGACTATTGCTCTACCCACGGGATCAGGAGAGTGAAGACTGCACCGAGGACACCGCAACAGAATGGCGTGGCTGAGAGGATGAATAGAACCATTTTGGAGCAATCTCGAAGTATAAGACTACAAGCAGGTTTGCTTTTGCAACTTTGGAGAGCCGCTGTAGATACGGCAGTCTATCTGATCAACAGGAGTCCAGCTAGTGCTTTAGATGGAGGAATTTCAGAGGAGGTGTGGTCTGGTAAGACTGTGAATTATTCATTCTTAAAAGTATTTGGTTGTATAGCATATGCACATGTGGATCATGAGATGAGAAAGAAGCTTGATTCTAAATCTCAGAAGTGTACATTCATTAGATACGGTAGCGACGAATATGGTTATCGCTTATGGGATTATGAGCATAACAAGGTAATTCGTAGCAGAGATATAGTATTTAATGAGGGCTGTATGTATAAAGACCGAATGGAAAGTAAGAGTGACAATGCAGTGAAGAAAGAGCACTTGGAGCTGGATGAGCCACAGGATGGGATGAATCCCATGGATAAAAGAAAGAAAGAAATACCTACATCTGAAGGAGAAAAAATGGCTACACCTGAGAATACACAAGCTTCAGATGAGACCAAACAGGAAAGAGAGCCATTGACTGAAGCAGATGGTTCCAATACTTCATCAGAGAGTGTTCCCACTTTGAGGAGGAGCACGAGGATAAGGAAGCCAACCCAAAAACTTTGTCTTCCATTATATCATGTTTTGTATACTGATACAGGTGAACCAGAGAGTTACCAAGAGGCTATGCAGGATAAACTTCATCTTAAGTGGGAGCAAGCCATGCGTGATAAGATGTCTTCTTTGGAGGAGAATCACACATGGGAATTGGTGAAGCGACCGGAAAAGATGAAAGTATTGCATAACAAGTGGGTATACAGGGTAAAACATGAGGCAGGAGGGACACAAAGGTTCAAGGCTAGACTTGTTGTGAAGGGATACGGTCAGAGAAAAGGTATTGACTTCAATGAAATATTTGCACCTGTTATCAAGATGACTTCTATCAGATCAATACTAAGCATTGTGGCTGTGAAAGGATTGTATTTAGAGCAGCTCGATGTGAAGACTGCTTTCCTTCATGGTGATTTGGAGGAGGAAATATACATGGAATAGTCAGAGGGATATCAAGTTAAAGGAAAAGAGAATTGGGTATATCGACTGAAAAGGAGTTTGTATGGGTTGAAACAAGTGCCGAGGCAATGGTACTTGAAGTTCGATAAGTTTATGTTGGATTCTGGCTTTGCCAGATACAATTCAGATCATTGTGTATATCTACAAATGTTTAAGGATGGTAACTTTATTATACTTACTTTGTATGTAGTTGATATGCTTGTAGCAGGTACATGCATGAAGAAAATTAATGATCTGAAAAGAAAGTTGGCAGGTGTTCGCAGCGGAATTTCTTTGCCTTCCTTCCATTGAATAAACTCGAATTACAATGAAAGAGAACAAGAGAAAAAGAACAAACGAGAGGATTTTATATTTCAATCACTCTTTTTAACAATGAACATGGGATCTGTGTGGCGATAGGATCTGTCAAGCAGCTCCTTTGGACGATTGGACGTCGAACTCTTCTCTCTTGAAGGTGGCGGCCAACTGTAGACGATTTTCTCTGGTCTTTCACGAACTCAAGGCTCTATGCGTAACTTGAATTCTCCAAGATACCGAAAAGAAGAAAAGAAGAACGAAAAAAAGAAAGACCCCTAGGGCTTCCCCAAGAGGGTATTTATAGCCTTAAGATGATTTGAGAGTTTCTATCTAAATAGAATTTGTTCTCATCAAGGATTCCAATCAAAGTTTTGATTTAAATCTCTTGATTTAGAGTTCTGATCGGACTTAATTTGGGTATTTGGATAAGCCCAAATCATAATCTCAATCAATTTGAGATTCTAGTTATCTGCTCACGCGGAGTTAAACTCATCAGAACGCGGAGCTAAAGAAGCAGAACGCGAAACTAATTCGGAGCTAATGAATAGCTTCACGTTTTGTTCAAACGCGAGGCTAATATAGCCAAACGCAGAGCTACTGAGTTAGCTCCGCATTCTGTTGTTGAAAACTCTTTTTTTTTTTAATTAGAAATTTTCACTGCCAACAGAACCCCCTCCAAAGTTTTCAAAATGGCTTAGAACTTAGCAAATTTTGAAATACTTTGGATCCTTAAACGTAGAGTTAAAATACCAAGTTTATCTCACGTTTTGTTCACTTGCGCGGAGCTAAATAGCTTCACTTTTTGGCAAGTAACTGCTCATTAATTACGCAGTAATTACTCAGTAATTACTCTGTAATTACTCCTGCTCTGACTTTCGCGTCGAATACCAAGAGGCGGATCATTTAAATAGAGCCTCTAGCTCTTCTTTTTCTTCATTTCATCCGAAGAATTTCGAGAGCTTAGAGCTCAGTCGACTCAGGCGAGTCAGTTTGAAGGAATGATCTTCAACCGAACTTCCTTCGACTTTCCAAAGATTTTCCATCACTAGGATGTCATCTAAGAAGAGTACGGCATTGCGCGCCTCCTCACTATCGGCGGCCGACGCTAGCGGCTGAGGCGACGGCCGAGACAGTGGCCACAATGGCGAGCCAGTCCATGCTGCCCAACTGGAGGTAGAAATTCTTAACTTTGAGACTCCTCATATCAATTTTGGAGTGTTTTGGTTTGGTTTTAACCTACCAACTAATTTTGAACCGACGAGATCGCCGTTCTTCGGACGTAAGGCTTGGGAAGAAAGGAGAAGATAAAGAAGAACTCTGGTCTTCTTCTACGAAAAGTTATCGCGTCATCCTCGCATTTGAAACATGGGGCTATTTTGACTAGCATCGCGTTTCAATCGCGAAGCTATTTTGACTAGCAGTCGCGTTTCAATCGCGAGGCTATTTTGACTAGCAGTTGCGTTTCAATCGCGAGGCTATCTTCTCAGCTGCGTGTGAAGTTATTTTTTTAACTCCGCGTTTTATACCTAGAAGATTTTTCGAGTTTTTCTCTAACTCTTGATTCTTCTTTTACAGTGGGGTATTCGGACCAGATTCTTTTTGAAGAGGAGTGCATGTGGTTCTACCAGTCTTCATCAGCAAAAGTAACTCTAAGGAAGCCACAAGCATATGCTTTACAACATAGTTGCAGGTTTCAAGCTCTGGCTCCAAAAGATAAACTTTTGAAGGAGTTATAAGAATTCTGCGGCAGCTCATAAAGTTTTCTTGAGGATCATTTCTGTTAGATGACAATCTCTGTTGCTTTCCAAAACGATAGAGATGATCATCTAAGGGCTTGTAGCATGTCGAATTCAACTTGTGCATCTTCATTAGGATTCTTGTAGCAGTATCTTCAGATGATCCACTAAGAACTTTAAACAGATCATAGTTGACATTTGCAGAGGAGATCTTTTGCATGTGAACTAGGGAATTTCAACACTCCATGGAGGAAACTCGTCGTTGGGTTATTGATGAGTCGATGAATAGGTTGAAGCTTTTTGGGAGAGCTATAACTCTCTCTTCTTCTGTAACCTTTTGCTTCATGAATAAAGATAATTATTTTTCTTTTTATCTGTTGGCTTCAAGAATTTTGCTTGCTCAACAAATAAATAACTCATTGTTTTGGTAAAACAATCTAAGGCTCATTTGCGTAACTTAGATTTGTTAATACCTAAAATGATCGACTAAGGATCATTTTAACTTAGACAGAGGCGCCTAATTGCACATGTCTTAGTTTTAATGGAGGTAATTCAAGGCTCTGATGCGTAACTTGAACTGCACATGCCAAGATAATCAAGTGATGATTATCAGATTTTGGCAGAGGCGCCAAATAACGCTTGCCAAGTCCAAACTTCATAGAAACACGCAGCTAAAATACCAAGTTAGCTTCGCGTTTTGCATATTTGCGTTGAGCTAATAACTTCGCGTTTCAGGTCATTTACGCGAAGCTAATAGCTTCGCGTTTCGGAGAGCAACTGATCATTAGTTGCTCCGATTTTCGTGCCGAATGTCAAGAGGCAGTTTCCTTCATTTAAATAGAGTTTCTTTTTCTTCTTCACTCATCTGAAGAATTTTCAAGAACTCCAAACCTCCAGGAGACCGGCGATCAGGCGGTTTCAGGCGACCCGACCAACTCCGACCGAACTTCTGTCAATTTTTCCAAGAGCAATGACACCCAAGACTCGCTCTTCTTCACGCACAGCCTCACCGTCGGCGACTGGCGCAAGCAGCGGCGGCAGCGGCAGCGGCTGTGGCGGCGGCGAGCCAGTCCACGCCTCGCCTATCGGAGGTAAGAACCTTACTTTTGGGGCTTTCTGGAACATTTTTAGAGTGATTTGGCTCGGTTTTAACTGGCCAATCATCTCTTTTATCGGTGAAATCACCGTACTCCTGGCAAATGGCGTGGAGAAGAAGAAAAAGATCTTTGATCTTCCTCCACGTGAAACTATGGCGTTATCTCCCCGTTTTAAACGCGAAGTTATTTTTGCTAACTATCGCGTTCGGATGCGAGGTTAGAATTTTAGCTTCGCGTTTGTAAATGCGAAGTTATTTTATCACCCTCGCATTTTGCCAAAACGCGAGGCTATCTTCTTAACTTCGAGCGGAGTTATCCCTAGCTCCGCGTTTTCATACTTAGACAATTTTGCTGATTTTTGTAAGAATCTTTTCCTGAGTATTTGATTCTCTCCTTGCAGTTGGCTACTCAGTGGATCCAATCTCCCAAGGGCATCACTTCGGCTATGGTGGGGGTGTAGACTCAGTCACCCAATTTCGCTTCACCACTGTTCTTGCTGCCTACAAGCCTGGTTTAAGAGAGCGTAGGGAAATGCTAATTAGATACAGCCCTGCTACTGCACGGGAAATCATTACGGATGCTCCCTTTGAAGCCACAAACCGGGAAGCTTTGGAGAAACCAGCGTTTCTTTTTGGAGATGCAATGGGGCAATCAGACCAGATCCTTTTTGAAGAGGTATGTATGTGGTTTTACCAAACTAGTGATTTGCTAATATTTCTGCCCAGCATGGAGCGTAGCTACCCTCTAGTCTGTCTTCAAAGGCTAGCCATGCACCGTGAATTGGAGTGGGGGCTGAGCCAGGAATATGATTGTGTCCCTACGGGCAAATTGGGCACACACGGGGCTTACCAAGATGGTTGATGTGTTATATTTACTGCAAGCGCACAGTATCATTGTAGCGCTGTACAGGTCGTCTCACAAGGATCTAGGGTGTTTCTGCGTTCTTACTTTCTCTATAGTTCAACGGACTAACCAAAGGTTCTAGATTGAGGTCGGATTAATCTAAGTAGCCTAGGATATAGAATCCACTAATTTCCAACCATGTTCTTACTTTTACTATTTTCTTCTATCATAAAAATTCAATCTTTTTAGTTTAATTTTTACTTAAAGTGCCCTAAGCATGAGCTATCAAGTGTTGTGCAAGTATAGCTCATCAAAAGATGCTACTTCATATAAAAATAAACTAATTAATTTAGATAATTCAAATAAAAAGATAAAACCAGCAACCCCAATCCCTAACTAAGCATAGATTATCAAGAATCCTAATTCAAGTATAACCTATCAAAGTTCTAAACTTCAGGTCCTTATATTTTAATCTTTCATTTGAAAAATCATGGCTTTATTAATTTTATTTAAGAAGAAAAATATTAGAAAATAATTGCATGGTGGATCTTAGCTTCATCTACATCCTAGAGCTGATCTAATTAGCTACTCATGATTTTTGCTAAGGAAGATCAAATTTTAATTCATACAATGATAAACCCTAATCTAGAAAGCGATAAACCCTAATCTAGAAAGCAATAAACCCTAAATAGAATGCAATCAAATCTATGCAGAAAGAAAATAAGAATCTCAAAACAATGGGTTACCTCTAGACACGGTGTTGTGGCCGTCGACCTTCAGTAAAAATCCCAACTTTATTGAACAGCAAAATCACAATACAAAAATAATTCCAGCGTCCAGAATCCCGTCAAAAAACAAGGGTTAGCCCATAAATAGGCATCGGAAACCAAACCCTATTTCTAACAGAACCACAAGAGCTATCAATTTACAATTAAGCCAACGATAAAAAATACTCTGATTCGGCCACTTATGAGCATCTATTTAGCGCTAATACCGCTATTTAGCGGCTCAATTTTGAGCAATTGCATTAAACTTTCTTCTGCAGAAGTATCTTCTCTTGTAATATCCACTTTATTAACTGTATTTAACTTCTACTTCCTGTAGTACTTTGATGTTGTAGTCTCGCCCGCTTTAGAAACTTTTCGGCGTTTGATTTCCTAGTCCAACTCTGGTTTCATGTCTTTTCCTTGTATAATTTGGATTACCTACAAAAGACACTAAAAATACCCAAGTAGCATTTATTTATATATAAAAACAGATAAAGTATGAGAGGAAAATACAATATATGATGTTCATCAATGGTCCCATAAGATGTATCACTGGGTTGCTTCCTGGAAGAATCACTAACGAGCACCCAGTAGGAGAGGTCCCAATTCGCGCACAAACTTTCCTAAGCGAGTTCATGGCTTAAGGAGGCCAATACCCAGCTAATGATTTCAGGATGCATGGCTGGGTCTACTCTTCTGGCAATATGTGGTGGGCCCGCCTCGTCCAATACATGCTAGATTCCCATGAACCAGTTCTGAGAGAAATTGGCTTATATAAAGCTATCAGAAATGTTCAATTCGGGATCTCTCAGAGTGCCTATCACTTTTTCGGTCTCCTGGAGATGTACAACCCTGAGACTGGCACTTTCTTTACACCAGTGGGTGAGCTGGGACTTGCTCTCTACAAGATGTTTGAAGTGTCTGGGTTGTCAATGGGCGAAGTCCCATATGAAGAGTATATCACCACCACCGAAGAGTTGAATATGCTGAAGGTGATGGACGAGCGCATCTACACCACTTACTGGGAGATGATGTGTCATTACTGCATCTATGCCAACATGGCAAGTGTGTGTAATCAGGGTATTGGTCACAAGAAATGGGCCGATTACCTTTTTTCCAACTTAAACTCCAAGGATAGTTCGGCAATAGTTCATGGCTATGCCCCTATTGATGTCAGGTTGATCGATCGCCGCATCGCTAAGACTCGTGTTATATTTTATACAGCTGAATCCAATGAAGGCGGATTCAACCCTGGCATAGTCTTCAAGAGCTACCACTACCAAGCTCAGTTCCCCATATCCAATAGAGGTCTCATTGCTGGGTTCTTAATGCTGTGGTTAAAGAGATGCGTCGTGCCGTCTTTGCCGAAGGAGGCAATTGCAATGAACGTGGTATATCCCGCAGTTCTTCTTGCATACGGCCGACCCTTCAGACTCCTTCCCGCGATGGTGTGCAACCTACAGAGGGGACTATGAGAGCTCTGTAATGGTTTTATTTCTGCCGACAAGGGAAAAGGGCAAGGAAAAGGCAAGTCAAAGGAGACTGCCAAGGCGAAGGCTCCAAACCCCATGGTGGAGATGCCTTACACTTACCTGATGGCCTGGCTCGTTATGCACTGCCCTTCTTTAATGAGTGCAGCCGAACACCACTCTGCTGACAAACTGTTCCTTGTGGAGCTATATGAACGCTCTACATGGAAAAGTCATTATATGTCACAAATCCGGAAGACTCTCCGCCATCATCAAAATTACGAGATCTTCCGATATTTCCCAGATTTTTCTGGTGGGGAATACGGGTCAAAGTTCAAGGATACTTTGGGAATGGACAATTTTACCGTCTTATCTTCAGGAGTGTTCTGGTGGCTCCTTAAATCAGACCCGGGCACTTGGTGTATCGTCAAAACACCAAGTGTTATGTTGAACCATACACCCCAAGCCGCTTTGCTCGCCAATTTGGATATTCCCAACTTTATGTGGGTAACCCGAACAAAGATCTAGCTTACGAAGGGAACTTGTATAAGGGCACCCGTAGCTGGTTCCATATTGTAGCTGGTGGAACCGGAGCTGAATTCCTCTTGCCTCAGAAGTCGCCAGAGTTAGCCATGACTCTTAGCTTCTGCACGTGGTATAATGTCGCAAATGCTGACGTGCCTAATTTTTCCATCAACCGGAGTTGTTGTAAGGAAATAGAGGCCTTTTATTTCAGCCGCAACAGGGCTAAAAGAATAAGGGTAAGAGGAATGGACGAATTTCTTGGCGCAGCGGTCGATCCATCGGATGTTGACGACTCTGATGATGATGACAATGATGGTGATGAGGATGACGCTGATGCTGGCAGTGCTCCTCAAGACTTGGTTTCCCGTCCCCGGAGTCCAACCGTTAAATGCCGTGTACCTGTAAGAGGCGAACCGGCGAAAAAGAAGCAGAAATTAGCCCCAGGGACTCTCTTAGTCCCTCGAGAGGCGACTGCCAAGTTTGCTTTAGATTTGTT
This sequence comes from Dracaena cambodiana, assembly GCA_036321105.1. Lineage (NCBI taxonomy): Eukaryota > Viridiplantae > Streptophyta > Magnoliopsida > Asparagales > Asparagaceae > Dracaena > Dracaena cambodiana. The sequence goes on from JAYEPQ010000015.1 coordinate 16,701,648, forward strand.
GGCTTCAACTCTGCCTCCGGCGCCAGCAGAGGAGAGTAGACCTGCTGAAGCCCAAGAGCTACTAAGGTCCTGACTCCCCCAACAGCAGAATCTGTTGATCATTCCGCGATGCAACCCCTGGGTAGTGAAGCGGGCGCGCTCTTGGAAACAGCGATGGCTCCCCCTTCGGGTCCGACCACTGGACTTGTTTCTCCTGGTATGGCTCTTTTATTCTATCTTCTTGTTCATTATTCATTTCATCAACACTATTTGTTTGCTTTTTGTAGGTGGTCAGCCCCACTCGCCGATGCATTCGACTACCAGGGGAGAGTCTGAGGAGAGAGTGGATTATTCGGACACAACTGGCTCAGCGGGTGGATTAGGTAGTTCTGCAAATGAGTTTGACGCAGACTACTTCGCGACAACTCCTCCCTCTGTTCCTTCTTCAGTTCCCCCTATTGATGAACTCGAGAGTGATGATAGGACAGAGGTGGTTGTCGAGGCTGCAGCAAGAGAAGCTACGCCCTCCCCGAGTCTGCCATCTCTAACCCCCGGGGTCTGCTCTGAAGAAACCTTTCCGGTGGTTGTTTGTGTGCCCTCTGCTCCTCAACCAACAGTATAACGCCATCTACCATTATGGCTGTTGAGTCATTGGTGACTCCTCCAGCCCCAAGTCCTTTGCCAGCGGAAGATGAAGAAAATCTGAAGTTCTTATTCGAAGCCACTTCTGCCACAGGAGGAGCTTCGGGTGAAGACACACCATCGTCTACCCCAGCTGGTGGTGCTGCCCGAGTGATCTGTACTAATGATGCTTCTCCTCGGGTTCCCAGTTCCGCCAAGTCCATACTGGCTTTACTGGCCCTGCATGTTATGAATCAGGTACAAGGACGGGCTTCTTCTTCCTCGACCCCAACGGACACTATTCCTCCTCCAGCGACATCTTCCTTAACACTACCTGCTCTAAACACAGACACTGTGGACCGTCTTAAAGAATTCTTCAACCATAGTGTAAATGACTTTATGCGGCTACTAAGGAGGTGTATCGGGATGATTCTTGACGGAAGAGATTTCTTTAATCTTGGGCGTCCAATGTTGTCCAGCTATTTAGATAATATTGAAGGGATTGGGGGACAAGACCGAGCAGCTCCCTACCGGGCCCGTCTCGAAGCTTTAGAAGATCAGGTGAATACGCTAAACACAGTTTGGAAGCGATCACTGAGATCGAGTTGGCGCGTCTTTGGGTAGAGTTGGTGGCTCGTCAAGAAGAATTGAGGCGCCAAGAGGAAGTCTGGTCTCGGGAGTTGGTAGAACTACGAGCTTACCAAGAATCAGTCCTCAGGGGGCTAGAGGTAGTGGACTTCGAGATTTAGGGGAGTCAGGTTGCTATCCTTAGAGCCAGAGATACTATTGCTAAGGTCCGAGCTATTCTGGAGGCCAGCGAATCTCGGCTAGGAGAATCCGTTAAGAAACGGGAAGAGTTAATCCTCCAAAAAGGACAACTCGAACAAGAAGGCGCAATAAGAAGCCACAATATTGAAGAATCTCGTCAGCGGTTGACCCAGCAACTGACAATAAACGACGATGATTTACGTCGGCAGGCTTAACACTCCGTGGAGGAGACTCGTCGTCGAGTAATTGACGAGGCGACAAATAAGTTGAGGCTTCTAGGAGATCTATAACTTTGTTCTATTCTTTTATTCTTCATTCTTTTTGTAATAAGAACTTGTAATAAAAGAGAGAACTTTTTGTAACTTCATTCTTCATTAATGAATAAAGGTAATCTTTTGATTCTTTTACCTGTTGGCTACCAAATTTGTTTGCACAACAGATAAATTGTCATCAAAATGATTTAGTTGTTTTAGGTAAAATAGTCCAAGGCTCATTTGCGTAACTTAGACTGCTAATACGGAGGTAATCGGGTAAGGTCACCAAATTTCGGCAGAGGCACCTAATTGGGCATGCTTAGAGTTCGATTGGAGGCGGTTCAAGGCTCTCATGCATAACTTGAACTGCACACACCAAGATGATCGGGTCAGGATCATCAGATTTTGACAGAGGCACCTAATTGCACATACCTAAGTAAGAAAGAAGTTCAAGTGCTCATCTGCGTAACTTGAACAAGTGGAGGCGGTTCAAGGCTCTCATGCGTAACTCGAACTGCACATACCATGATGACCGGATTAGGATCATCAGATTTCGGCAGAGGCGCCTAATTGCGTATACCTAAGTAAGAAAGAAGTTCAAGTGCTCATCTGCGTAACTTGAACAAGTGGAGGCGGTTCAAGGCTCTTATGCGTAACTCGAACAGCACATACCAAGATGATCTGGTTAGGATCATCAGATTTCGGCAGAGGCGCCTAATTGCCCATGCCTAGCTTTAAGGAAGAAGTTTAAGTGCTCATCTGCGTAACTTGAACAAGTGGAGGCAGTTCAAGGCTCTCATGCGTAACTTGAACTGCACACACCAAGATGACCAGGTTAGGATCATCAAATTTTGGCAGAGGCGCCTAATTGCGCATGCCTAGCTTTAAGGAAGAAGTTCAAGTGCTCATCTGCGTAACTTGAACAAGTGGATGGTTATACTCCTAGGGATATGAACCAGATGTGACAGTTACTTTGTCATCATTTTGGTTTAGCTTAGGCATAGTATTTCTTCAGAAATTTGCCGTTAATCGGCATCATCATTCTATTGCCATTCTGATTTATTAAGCGATAGGCTCCACTAGAGTATACCGTCTCCACAATGAACGGTCCTTCCCACTTGGGTTCAAATTTACCCTTAGTCTTGTGGGTTAGAATCATTGGCCTTTTAACAGCCAGAACCAAGTCTCCTTGTTTAAAGGTCCTTGGTTTAACGTTCTTATTGAACGTTTGCGAGATTCGGGCTTGATACAACTCAATTTGTTGTTGAGCGTTGAGACGTTTTTCATCTAACTCCTCTAGCTCTTGCAATCTTTTTTAATGATGCTCTTCTGTCGTCATCTTCGTGGCTAAGGCCACTCTTAATGATGGTATCTGGATTTCAAGAGGCAAGACGGCCTCACTTCCATAAACCAAGGAGAACGGGGTAGTTTTTGTTGGGGTGCGAACGGTAGTACGATAAGACCACAAGCACTCTCCTAGCTTTTCATCCCAGTCTCGTTTGTTGGAAGAGACAAACTTTCGAAGGATTTTAATGATCGTCTTGTTAAAAGCTTTGGCCAATCCATTTGCCGCGGGGTTATATGGCGTCGAAGCAATATCTTTGATTCTGAACTTATCGCAGAATCTTGAGAATCCCTGGCTGATGAATTGCGGACCATTATCATGAATGATCCTTCGGGGGATGCCAAAATGGTAAATGACATGATGTTTGATGAACTTAATCACATCTATCGTTTTTATCTCTCTCATGGGCACGGCTTCGGCCCATCTTGAAAAATAATCGGTTATTGCAAGAATAAACCGATGTCCTCTAGATGAGGGGGGAGTTATTGGCCCCACAATGTCCATTCCCCATGCCTCAAATGGCCAACTAGCAACAGTATTGTGCAAGTATTCTGGGGGTTAATGGATAAAATTGGCATGTACTTGGCATGCATGGCACCGTTTAGCATATGTCATTGCCTCTGTAATCATCTTCGGCCAATAGTATCCCAGCCTTCTTATGCGGTCTCCGAGTTTTGGACCGGGCTGATGAACTCCACACACTCCATCATGTGTTTCTCTTAGCACTTCATCTACTTCTACTTTTGATATGCAGCGTAGCAGTAGACTATCTCTTGACTTTCTATATAAAGTTTGAAGTGTACGGTCAAAGTAGAATTTTGGGGCCTTCCTCTTTATCGAGGCAGCCTCCTTTGGATCCTCTGGTAGTATCACATATAGGGCGTAATCTATAAATGGAAATCGCCAATCCCGGGGTTCCAGTATTAAGCCTGTCTGGCTCACCTCTTTGGCTTGAAATATCGTACCTGGGTGGAGGAGTTCCCTGCTACCAATAGTGATACTTTTAGCTTCACCCGGCGGGATAACCAATGTTGCAGCTAACGCAGCAAGGGCATCTGCATAGACGTTCTCATTCCGAGATATATGATATATATAAAATTGTTCAAAATATCCTGCTAGCTCAATGGCTAGCTGATGATAGGGGATGAGGGCTTCATGTCTGACTTCATACTCACCCGTCATCTGGTTGATGATGAGTTTAGAGTCTCCATATGCCTCTAGAAAGTTCACTCCCAGTTGCAGAGCCATTTTCAGGCCGATAATGAGTGCATTGTATTCCGCCACATTATTCATGCACGGTTTTGTTAACGAATAACCGTTAGGCAATATATGTTTATGTGGGGATATTAGCACAACCCTCACTCCAGCAGCAGATCGTCTGGCAGCACCATCAAAGAACATTTTCCATGGTTGTTCTTTGCTAACTGTGTTGACTTCTGACTTCTGTTTGGAATTGTACCAAATTGGATGGTCTGCTAGGAAATCGGCGATCGCCGTCCGTTCATGGCTTTTTGAGGGACGAAATGTATATCATATGGCGATAACAATAATGCCTATTTTGCCAATCGGCCGTTTAAGGATCCTGGTTTTGTCATCAGGATTTTCAAGGGATTAACCCATGATATGACATGAATTGTTTGCCTTGAAAAGTAGTGTCGCGTTTTCTAAACAGCGAACACTAGGGCTAAACATTCTTTTTCGATCGGGGTATACCGACGCTCGGCTTCGATCATTGTCCTGCTTAAGTAATAAAGGGCGTGTTCATGGCCGTGCTCATTATACTGAGCAAGTAATGCTCCTAAAGCATCATCCATGGCCCTTACATATATAAGAAATGGCTGTCCAGGGACCGGTGCCCTAAGAACAGGAGGTTTAGTGAGGTATTCTTTGATATCGTCAAATGCTTATTGACATGCCTCATCCCATACGAAAGAAACCCCCTTTTTTATGAGTCTAGAGAACGGCTGGCATCGCCCTGATAAATTGGAGATGAAGTGCCGGATATAGGCTAACTTTCCTTGTAACCCCCTTAATTCTTTAAGATTGCGGGGCGGTGGCATTTCACTAATTGCTTTCACCTTTTCGGGATCGAGGAAAATTCCTTTTGAAGTTATTATGAACCCAAGAAACTTTCCGCTGGACACCTCCATAAAAGACTTAGTGGGATTCATCTTCAGATGATATTTTCGCATAAGATCGAAGACTGTCGTTAAGTCATACAAATGATCTTATTTGTTTCTGCTTTTGACCGCTAAGTCATCCACATAGCACTCCACTGTTTTGCGCAGGTATTCTTTGAATATGACGCTCATCGCTCGTTGGTAGGTGGCACCAACATTCTTTAATCCAAACGGTATCACCGTATAACAGTATACCCCCAGCGGTGTTCTGAAAGTCGTGTGCTTTTCATCATCTGGGTGCATTTTAATCTGGTTATATCTTGAGAAGCCATCCATAAAGGACATCATCTCATAACCGCAAGTATTATCAATCATCACATTGGTGATGGGAAGTAGAAATTCATCCTTTGGACATGCAGCGTTCAGATCTCGAAAATCGATGCATATCCAAATTTTGCCGTTCTTCTTATGAACCGGCACTATGTTAGCCACCCAATCAGGATGTTGCTCTTCACGGATGAATCCAGATTTTATAAGCTTGTTGACCTCGGCAACTATTGCCTCCATCAATTCCGGTCGAAAACGTCTTTGCTGTTGTTTAACTAGTCTGGCGTCTTCTTTAATATTTAACCGGTGCGTGGCAATCTAAGGGTCAAGCCCAGGCATGTTTTCATAGTTCCATGTGAACACGTCTATATACTCCTTGATAAGAGATATAAGTTTCTCTTTTTCCAAGGGAGTTAGCGTGTCGCTTACGAAGATGGGCTTCGGATTTTCGTCCGTTCCCATATTGACTTGTATTAGCTTATCTTCTATGGGCGGGTCACGCTGCTCAAAGCAGACATCCCAGATAGTGTCCATATGCTTAGCCCAGGAATCATCTTGAACATCAATTGGTTCCTCGTCGCTTTCTAGTGCGGCTGAAACCATATTGGCTATCAAAGATTGAAACCATATTGGCTGAACATCAATTGGTACTTAGATCCGAGTCATGATCAAGTGGAGGTGATTCATCATCGGCCGAAGAATTTTCTTCTTGTCTGGATGGTGATGAGGGAGGAGTAGATACATAGCCCAACCCCCTGCAAGTCTTTTGATAATAATCTAGGCTCTTTTCTCTCGGTCTAAACGAGGGTATAAGATTGCGTCACCCTTTTCCTAAATTTAATCCCAGTTTCTGAGTAAAATTATAACCCATTTTCTTCATCATTTGCCGGGATTTCTGTTCATATAAGTGAAATTGAGGTGATATTTGTTCATCACTTTCATTGCTTTGTCTTTGTCGGGGTGACGTAATTACCCTACCGAACATAATCGGCTTTTGGGACCCTTGTCGAGAAGGCACTTCGAAGAAGTGACCTTATCCCTTAGTTATTTTAGACCGAGAGAGGAAGGATGACCTGAGGGGCAAATGGTATGCCGCCAAATCCTCAAGTTCAGACAGGCCATCCACTTCACTGGAAGTACAAGACGGTTCAGATTCAATAGTTATAGCAGGCTCGTAAACTAACTTTATATTTTCATTGATAATCCACTCACTTTCTACTACATCAGCTATATTATTATCAAAATTCAAATTAAAATCTATGAGAGGGTTGATCTCATAATCACCCCCATTGTTATCTTCGGGAGACTCGTACTCCGTGTCGGCTTCATTGCCGCTGTCATCGGGCTTTTGAAGCCTGCTGTGATCGTCGCACAGGACCTCATGAACTAGTTTGTAGAGCCTGGCGTCCGTGAAGTAATTTTCTAGTCCCTTGAGTGGCTGCTTATCTGCAACTAGTGTCCGGACTTCTCCCTGTTCATCACAATACTTCATACACTGATGGAGAGTCGACGAGACTATCATATATGCATGTATCCACGGTCGCCCCAGCAAAATATTATAAGATGTATCTGCGTCTATAACGTAGCATGTAATCTCCGTCTTTAAATCTCCAATTTGGCACCGCAGTCGGATTTTGCCAAGAGGACAGCTGTTGTTAGAGTTGAATCCATAGATAGTAGTGTTTGTAGGCTGTTGGCAGTGAAAATTTCTAAGTTAAAAGGATTTTCCACAACAGAATGCGGAGCTAATTCAATAGCCCCGCGTTTGGTTACATTAACCCTGCGTTTGAATAAAACGCGGAGATGTTTAATAGCTCCGCGTTGATTCCGCAGTCTGGCTTATATTAGCCTCGCGTTTGAGTAAAACGCGGAGATGATCAATAGCTCCGCGTTAGCTCCGCGTTTTGGTTATTTAGCGCCGCGTTTTAATGCGATTAAAGCTCCGCGTAAGCAGATAACCAGAATCTCAAATTGATTGAGATTATGATTCTGGGCTTATCCAAATACCCGAATCAAGTCTAATCAGAATTCCATCAAAACTAAGATATTTGATTGGAATCCTTGATGAATGCGAGTTCTATTTAGATAGAAACTCTTGCATTAACCTGGGGCTATAATACCTTCTTGGTGAAACCCTAAAGGATCTTTTTGAAGTTTTGGTAAAGTTCGAGTTACGCATGAGAGCCTTGAACTAATCAAAACCAGAGATCAAGCCTCCTATCGATCCTTTGGCAATTCAAGTACGCGAGAGAGCCTTGAAGCCTTTGCTGATCATCTTCTGAAATCTTGGAGAATTCAAGTTACGCACAGAGCCTTGAGTTCGTGAAGATCAGAGAAATTCACCATCTTCTTTCTGGAGTTCTTGAGAAGTTCGAGTTACGCGAGAGAGCCTTGAACGAATCAAAACCAGAGAAGATCGTCTATATTCGGCCGATATCTTTAAAAGAGAAGATTTCAACGTACCGATCGTCCAAAGGAACTGCTTGACAGATCCCATCGCCACAGATCCCACAATATTGTAAAAGAGAGAGATTGAACTATAAAATCCTCTCGTTTGTTCTTTTTTATATCTTGTTCACTTTAATTGTAATTTAAGTTAATTCAATGGGAGGAAGCGAAGGAAATTTTGCGACGAACAAACTGGCGACCACAGTGGGAGCCATCTCTTTCACTGATGAAGAGATTGTGGCGCAATCGGACGTTGACTTGATCGGATCAGAAGTAGACACGCTGGTCGTTGAAATCAACCAGCAGAAGTACGAGGAGTTCCTCTCCTCCGGATCAGGTGACTTGGATGAGACACGGCACTATCGCCGTATGTACTCCAATGCCCGAGTGACGGGTAGAAAGGTATCCACCGAGAGACGGGGATCCTTGGAGACTACGGTTATAACGCCAGAGTCCACACAAGAAATCCTAACCGAGGAAGAGCTTCCGATTGCCGAAGAAGACATGGGAACTGGACTGACCAGGACCCAACTCCGGAACAGGAACCGGAGAGCGAGGCGTAGAGCCCTCAAAGCCCGCCTTGGACGCGGAGCTAACTCTAGAGGACGCGAGGCTATGGTCCCTCGCAAATTGGCTCGCGCTACCCGCGAGACCAATCTCTACCGCGTTAAACGCGAAGATACAACTTGACTTAAAAGCAAGGAAAAGCTAGCGTGTGATTTTCCACGCGAGGCTAGTAATACTGGCGAGTTACGCAAGATACCCAACACTCGCGAGTTACGCGAGTATAAAAATTATTCAAAGCCAGCGTGTGATTCTCCACGCGAGGCTATTACTGTGCCTAGCGAGAGACGCAAAGCCAGTAAGGGTTGCGCTAGTCGCAGAATACCCAACACTCGCGAGTTACGCGAGTATAAAAATTATTCAAAGCCAGCATGTGATTCTCCATGCGGGGCTATTACTGTGCCTAGCGAGAGACACGAAGCCAGTGATACTTGCAATAAACGCAAGACTTCTGACACCCGCAAGGAATGGGAAGATGATTATCAGATAGTTGTCAGTCGTAAAAACCGCGCTAAGCGCGAAGCTATGATCTGCGTCAATCGCGAAGATAAGCCAGCGTGCAAGAACTTCCCTTCACGCGGGGTCAGTCGTAAAAACCGCGCTAACCGCGAAGCTATGATCTGCGTCAATCGCGAAGATAAGCCAGCGTGCAAGAACTTCCCTTCACGCGGGGCTATTATTCCAGAGGCTAAACTTCCAAGGACACACCAAGCCAGCGAGAAACGCGAGGCTAGTGTGGATCAGCGCGGAGCTATTTTTCAGGCCCGCAATATTAAATGCGAGGCTATTCCTAAGCCACGCGAGGATCAGTCCGACCCCAGAGTCAGGGTTGATCAATCAAAGAAGCTTCAGTGGATTCCTAAACACTCTCAAGAGTTGAATGGACCTCTTGATTTCATGACTAGAGGCACTGACCTCAGGGAGCATCTCTCTAAGAAGAGAGGCATAGATCAACTTCAAGTTGAACATATTTGCCATTGCCAACAACTTGTGATAGCAGTATCAGCCGTGATGAATAACTGTGGCTGCAGCAAGAATAGGATATCTGTGTTCGACCGATTAAATGAGTCAAACCAGAATCCTGCTAAGAAGACAAGAACCACTCCCCTGAAACAAGGGAGAGCTGTAACTTCCAACATGGTAGGAAAAGGGAAGAAAATTGCAGAGACGGATGATGATTCAGAATCGAGCGATGATGAACTTTATCGTATTACTCGACTAAGATCAGGAGCCGTCCCGCCTCGAAATTATAAGAGGCTCGCAGGGGGTTTTTATGATGAGGACAGTGATAATTCAGCCATAGCCTCACCTCGTTCCTCCGCGTCATCTAGACTACAGAAGTCAGCATCGCACATGGCAGATAAATCTGGTGATATCAATCAGAGATTTGAGGCTCAAGAAAGAATGATTCGAGAGCAACAGAAAACGATTGAAGATCTTAAGATGCTACTTTTAAAAAGTTGTTGAAGATAATGCTAAACAGGGCAAGAAGACTCCAAATGAAGAAGAACAGGAGGAGAAAGCCCACTCGATGCATGAGGAAGAAGATAGATTTTCTTTCCATGATCCGCATGAAGAAAAGCTTGAAAAGTTACAGAATCAACTCGAAGCCTTGATGCGTAAAAAAGAGTTGAAGGAGTCAGGAGTCTCTAGACCATATCCAGCAGAATGGGATGTGGTACCCTATCCTCCAAAGTATAAGCCGCTCAAGTTGGAGCCCTATGACGGGAAGGGATCGCCCAGTCAGCACATCTATTATTTCTTGTCCCAAGCAGGACACTTAATGGGTAATGATCCCATCATGACCAAAGTATTTGCAAGTACTTTGCGAGGGCCTGCCTTTACTTGGTTCATGCAGTTGCCCCCAGGTACTATTAATACCTGGTTAGATATTGAGAAATTATTTCTCTCACGTTTCTTCGAGGATGACACCGAGATAACGGTTCATTCCCTCCTTGCAACTAGGCAGGGGGAACAAGAAGCGGTTAAAGATTTCATAGAAAGGTTCCGGGAGAAGTCCGTACATTGTAAACATGGAATGATCCAGGAAACTCTAGTCGAGACATGTCGACACAACCTTAAGACCAATGTGCTCCTCAAAATGGGGGCCGTAGAGTCTAAGACGTGGAGGGACCTGCTCAAACAAGGAGAGCAAGCTGAAGACCTGATTCGCCGAGTTGAAGAGTCCCGCGGGCCAAGAAGTGCTGGGGGTAGTAAATCATATACCCAAAACAACAGCAACAAGAATAAAGGGAAAGCAGTAATGTCATCAGAAACTGCTCCTTAGAAAACCAGTCCTCCGCCAGAGCCGAAATCTCAAGGTCAGCGAGGTCAAGGCAAATTAGACCGCAGCAAGAAAGGAATTATATTTTCAAAGCTGAACAGACACCAGTCCTCTTTCACCTGCTCAAAAAGAAGAGAATGCTAAAACTTCCGGAGAATAAGAAGCCAGAAGATGCGGGTAAGACTAAAGACCCAAATTACTGTCTTTATCACCGGAATGTTGGGCACCCTACCAGGGATTGTTTTCCCCTTAAGAACAGAATCCAAGCACTAATAGAGGCTGGAGTTCTGACGCTTAAGGAAGAACAGAAGAAAGTCACTGCCAATATGGCAACCATAATGGTTGGAACCCACGAGTTTCCCGCAGGAGTGACCCCAATCCCTAAGGGTAAGATGGTCACGAAGAATCTTGATCCGCACAATAAAGCCCAAGAGGGACTTGTCCCCGTAACAACCCAAAAGGGGGAAGTTATATGGGTTCACCCTGATTTGCTGGAAGATGAACAATGGACTACTTCAAGAAGTCCAGAGAAGAAACGGGCTGTCAATGCCATTTCTACGGATATAAAGGGAGAATATATAGCTTCAGGCGCCTTCACAAGTTCTGAAGAAGAACCCGAAACTATGGCCACCCATCAAGATGGGGCAGGCCCTTCCAGTACTCGATCTGGAAAGACATATCTTAAGGACTACACTAGAGTGGATCCAAAGATATCTATGCAGAACTTGCAAAGCCTGCGAAGCAGAAAAGACTTCGTTTCCAGAAGAATTCTACCAGAGATGAAGGAGCCAAAGAAACTCCCTTCGAATTTGACATAATCGCGCAGTTGGCTAATATCCCAGCATGGGTGACGCTTTACGAATTGTTGAGATTATCAAAATCAACACGTGAAGCTCTAAGAGAGGCCTTGGCAGACTCTGAGTCGTTCCTAGCTCAGATTGTCGAGCCGGCCATCGAAAAGCGGGACTCTTGCCCCCACTGTCATCAAGTGAGGAGGCAGGTCCCACAAATTATCTTCTCTCCAGAAGACATGCAGGTGAGGAATATAAAGCATAATAGGCCTTTATATTTCACTGGATATGTCGGGTCCACAAAAGTGGACCGAATTCAGATTGATCCAGGTTCTGCACTCAGCGTCGTGCCTAGTAGATTGATGCAGCTGTTGGGGATTTCCCTTCATCGCTTGACACCTACACACACTACCATCTATGGATTCAACGCTAATAATAGCCATCCTCTTGGTAAGATCCGATTGCGATGTCAAATTGGAGACTTAAAAACGGAGGTTACATGCTGCGTAATTGATGCTGATACCTCCTACAATATTTTATTGGGGCGACCTTGGATTCACTCTCATATGATAGTTCCGTCGACTCTTCACCAGTGCATGAAATATTGCGATGAGGAAGGAGAGGTCCGGACACTAATTGCTGACAAGCAGCCATTCAAAGGGTTGGAAAATTACTTCACAGATACTGCACTCTACAAGCCAGCACATGAAGCTTCCAATGACAGTCTTAACAAATCTCCAAGGCCTGACGACAGTGGCAATGAAGCCGACACTGAGTACGAGCTCCTTGGAGAAGATGACAGGGGTGATTACGAAATCAACCCTCACCTAGATCTTAGCTTAGGTCTTGATAATATAGTGGATGTAATAGAAAGTGAATGGGTTATTAATGAAAGTGTAAAGTTAGTCTACGAGCATGCTGTAGCTACTGAGTCTGAGCCCTCTTGTACCTCCACCGAAGCGGATGGCCTGACCGAATTTGAAGTTCTGGCGGCATATCATTTGCCCCTCAAGTCTTTCCTCTTCTCTCAATTAAAAATAACCGAGGATCAAGGGCACTTATTTGAAGTGCCTCCCCGACAGAAGTCCCAAAGGCCGATCATGTTCGGCAAAGTGGCCACGTCGCCTCGACAGAGACAAAGTAGTGAAAGTGATGAACAAACATCACCTCAATTTCACTTATATGAGCAAAGGTCCCGACAGATGATGGAGAAAATGGGATATAATTTTACCTAGAAGCCGGGATTAAACTTTGGAAAAGGAAGACGGAATCTCATACCCTCATTTAGACCGAGAGGAAAGAGCCCTGATTATTATCAGAAGAACCACAGGGGGTTGGGTTATGTATCTACTCCACCTTCGTCACCATTAAAGGATGAAGAGAATTCTTCGGATAAAGAAGAAACATCTTCACCAGATCATGATTCGGATATAAGCACCGGTGCTTGGTTTCAGTCTTTCACAGCCAATATGGTTTCAGCCACGCCAGAAAGCGACGAGGAACCAATTGACGTCCAAGATGATGCTTGGGCCAGGCATATGGACACTCTCTGGGATGTCCGCTTTGAACAGCGTGATCCGCCCACAGAAGATAAATTAATACAGGTTAACATGGGAACAGAAGAAAACCCGAAACCCATTTTCATAAGCGACACACTAACTTCTTTAGAAAAGGAGGAACTTATATCTCTTATCAAAGAGTATATAGATGTGTTCGCATGGAGTTATGAAGATATGCCTGGGCTTGACCCTCAAATTGCCACACACCGGTTAAATATAAAAGAAGATGTCAAACCTGTTAAACAGCAACAGAGACGTTTTCGACCGGAATTGATGGAGGCAAGAGTTGCTGAGGTCAACAAGCTTATACAATCCGGGTTCATCCGTGAAGAACAGCATCCTGACTGGGTGGCAAACATAGTGCCAGTTCGCAAAAAGAATGGAAAAATCCGGATATGCATTGACTTTCGAGATCTGAACGCTGCATGTCCCAAGGATGAATTTCCACTCCCCATCACCGACGTGATGATCGATAATACTTACGGTTATGAAAGGATATCCTTTATGGATGGCTTCTCAGGTTATAACCAAATCAAGATGCACCCGGATGATGAAAAGCATACAGCTTTCAGAACACCACAGGGGGTATACTGCTATACGGTGATGCTATTCGGATTAAAGAATGCAGGTGCCACTTACCAACGCGCAATGAGCGCCATATTTAAAGAACACCTACGCAGAACAGTAGAGTGCTATGTGGATGACTTAGCAGTCAAAAGCAAAGACAAAGAAGATCATCTTCACGATTTAAGAGTGGTCTTCGATCTTATGAGGAAACATCATTTGAAGATGAATCCTACTAAGTCATTCATGGGGGTATCCAGCGGGAAGTTTCTGGGGTTCGTAATAACTTCAAAAGGAATTTTCCTCGACCCTGAAAAGGTAAAAGCGATTAGCGAAATGCCGCCTCCCCGCAATCTTAAGGAATTAAGGGGATTACAAGGAAAACTCGCTTATATTCGGCGCTTTATATCCAACTTATCTGGACGATGCCAACCATTCTCCAAACTTATGAAGAAGGGAGTGTCTTTCATATGGGATAAGGCATGTCAGCAGGCATTTGATGACCTCAAGGAGTACCTTACTAAACCTCCTGTACTAATGGCACCAGTCCCTGGGCAGGCCTTCCTTATATATGTAAGGGCCATGGATAATGCTTTAGGAGCATTACTTGCTCAATATAATGAGCACGGCCATGAACATGCCCTCTACTATTTAAGTAGAACAATGATTGGGACCGAACAGCGATATACCCCGATTGAAAAAGAATGTTTAGCCCTAGTGTTTGCTGTTCAGAAAATGCGACACTACCTTTCGGGGCAAACAATTCATGTCATATCACGGGTTAATCCCTTGAAGATTCTGATGACAAAACCGGGATCCTTGAATGGCCGATTGGCAAAATGGGTGCTCTTACTATCGCCCTATGACATACATTTTGTCCCTCAAAAGGCCATGAAGGGACAGGCAATCACTGATTTCCTTGCAGACCATCCAATTTGGTCCAAATTAAAGCAGACATCAGAAGTCAACACAGTTACCAAAGAACAGCCTTGGCAAATGTTCTTTGATGGTGCCGCGAGACGATCTGCTGCTGGAGTGGGGGTTGTGCTAATATCCCCACATAAACATATATTGCCTAACGGTTACTCATTAACAGAACCGTGCACTAATAATGTAGCGGAGTACAATGCGCTTATTATCGGCTTAAAGATAGCTCTTCAACTGGGGGTGAACCATCTAGAGGCATATGGAGATTCTAAGCTCATTGTCAATCAGATGATAGGTGAGTATGAAGTCAGACATGAAGCCCTCATCCCCTATTATCAGCTAGCTATTGAGCTAGCAGGATATTTTGAACAATTCTACATATATCATGTATCTCGAAACGAGAACATTTATGCAGATGCTCTTGCCGCATTAGCAGCAATGCTGGCAATCCCGCCAGGTGAAGCTAAAAGCATCACCATTGGTAGCAGAGAACTCCTCCACCCAGATGTGGTATCTCAAACCGAAGAGGTATGCCAGATTGGCTTAAACTTAGAGCCCCGTGATTGGCGATTTCCGTTTGTGGATTATGCTTTGCATGGGATATTACCAGAGGATCCTAAGGAAGCCACCTCAATAAAGAGGAAGGCCCAAAGATTTTATTATGATCATAAACTTCAGACTTTGTATAGAAAGTCAAGAGGTGGTCTATTGCTATGCTGCATATCGAAAGCAGAAGCAGAACAAGTGCTGAAAGAAACACATGATGGAATATGTGGAGCTCATCAGCCCGGTCCCAAACTTGGAGACCGTATAAGAAGGCTGGGGTACTACTGGCCGAGCATGGTTACGGAAGCAATGGCATACGCTAAACGATGTCATGCATGCCAAATACATGCCAATTTTATTCATCAACCCCAAGAATACTTGCACAATACCGTCGCAAGGTGGCCATTTGAAGCCTGGGGAATGGACATTGTGGGGCCAATAACTCCCCCGTCATCCAGAGGACATCGGTTTATTCTTGCAATAACCGATTATTTTTCAAAATGGGCCGAAGCCGTGCCCATGAAAGAGGTGAAGACGACAGATGTGATCAAGTTCGTCAAGCATCATGTCGTTTACCGATTTGGCATCCCCTGACGGATTATTTATGATAATGGTCCGCAATTCATCAGTCAGGGATTCTCCAGATTCTGCAATAAATTCAGAATCAAAGATATCGCTTCTACACCATATAACCCTGCGGCTAATGGGTTGGCCGAAGCTTTCAACAAGACGATCATCAAACTTCTTCGGAAGTTCGTCTCTTCCAATAAATGAGATTGGGATGAAAATTTAGGAGAATGTTTGTGGGCCTATCGCACCACCGTTCGCACCCCGACTAAAGCAACCCCGTTCTCTTTGGTTTATGGAAGTGAGACTGTTCTGCCTCTTAAAATCCAGATACCATCATTAAGAGTGGCTTTAGCCACAAAGATGACGACAGAAGAATGCCATCAGCAAAGGTTACAAGAACTAGAGGCGTTAGATGAAAAACGTCTCAGAGCTCAACAACAAATTGAGTTGTATCAAGCCCGAATATCTCAAACGTTCAATAAGAACGTTAAACCGAGGACCTTTAAACAAGGAGACTTGGTTCTGGCTGTTAAAAGGCCAATGGTGCTAACCCACAAGACTAAGGGTAAGTTTGAACCCAAGTGGGAAGGACCGTTCATTGTGGAGACAGTCTACTCCAGTGGAGCTTATCGCTTAATGAATCAAGACGGCGATAGGACGATGATGCCGATCAATGGCAAATTTCTGAAGAAATACTATGCTTAATATCTCTGGAAGTATAAGCCTCCAATTTATCCAAGTTACGCAGATGAGCACTTGGACTTCTTCTATTCTGGTGATTTTAACCCCCTAAACTCTGGCGTGTCTGGTTCTCAAGTTTGAACCACCTCCAGTCTTTTTTTTCTAGGCATGCGCATTGTGCGCCTCTGACCTAAACTCTGGCGTGTCTGGTTCTCAAGTTTGAACCACCTCCAGTCCTTTTTCTAGGCATGCGCATTGTGCGCCTCTGACCTAAACTCTGGCGTGTCTGGTTCTCAAGTTTGAACCACCTCCAGTCTTTTTTCTAGGCATGCGCATTGTGCGCCTCTGACCTAAACTCTCGCGTGTCTGGTTCTCAAGTTTGAACCACCTCCAGTCTTTTCCTAGGCATGCGCATTGTGCGCCTCTGACCTAAACCTTGTGTGTTTGGAGTGCCCAGTTCAAGTTACGCGAGAGAGCCTTGAACCACCTCCTGTTTGGTTCTCAAGTTTGAACCACCATCAGTCTTTTTTCTTGGGCATGCGCAATTTGGCGCCTCTGACCCAAAACCTGGTGTGCTTAGTTCTCAAGTTTGAACAGCCCCCAATCTTCTTTTAGGCATGTGTAATTAAGCGCCTCTGACCTAAAAGATATGAATTGCCCAATGCCAACTAGGCAATGAGAAGAGAACTAGTTTCTCGCCAACCCATCATGCTGGGGTAAAAGTATGAATTGCCCAACGCCAACTAGGCAATGGGAAGAGAACAAGTTTCTCGCCAACCCATCATACTGGGGTAAAAGTATGAATTGCCCAACGCTTCTATAGCAATGGGAAGAGGAGATTAAATTCCTCGCCAACCCATCATACTAAGGTAAAAGTATGAATTGCCCAATGCCGACTAGGCCATGGGAAGAGAACAAGTTTCTCGCCAACCCATCATACTGGGGGTAAGAGTATGAAATTAACTACCCGATGCTGATTACAGGTAAAGGGAAGAGGAAAAGTTTGGCATTTAAGTCCAAACGTACTCCTCGACAACTCACCATGTTGAGGGAAATAACATGGCTAGCCCAACTCAAACGGTAGTTGGTAAAGGCTAATCAAATCCGTTAATAGCTGGGTTTTTGCTAAAAATCCCATATTAAACTTTAATTGTTATTTCGGTTCAAGAAATTGAGCATAAAACGGTACCGAGATAAATCATTTTGACGACAGGTTATTTGTTGGGCAAGCAAATCTGTTTTGAAGCTGGCAAATAAAAGAGTCAAAAGAATCATCTTTATTAAGGTGAAGATACAAAAAGAATTTCAAAGAAACATAGTAAAGTTATCTCTCTCCTGTTTACAAAGTTCTTATTACAAGGAAGATAAAAGTGTAAAGAGAGATGAAACTATTGGCCTCCCAGAAGTCTCAATTGGTTTATTGTCTCGTCCAAATTTCTACGATGAGAAGCCTCCACGGTTTGCTGAGCTTGCCTACGCAACTCATCATCACTTATTGAAAGCTGTTGCTGACGAGATTCTTCTATGGCACGATTCCTGGCCATCTCTTCCTGCTGAATCTGCTCCTGCTGGACAAGCAACATCTCCCGTTTCTTGACAGATTCTCCTAATCGGAGTTCATTTTCTATCAAGGTGGCCCGAGCTCTCGCAATCGTCTCCTAGGCTTTAGAGATGGCCGCCTGACTTTCCTCAATTCCGAAGTTTACCCTTTGCAGGTCGCCAATAACGGACTCCCGACTGGCCTGGAGCTCTGTCAGCTCCTGAGACCATCTCTCCTCCTGCTGCCTTAAAATATTTCTTCAAGATAAGGATTCTGCTCGAAGCCGCGCCAGCTCTATCTCAGTGATCGCCTCCACATCCGCCTGACGGAGTGTGTGTAGCGTGGTCACCTGCTCTTCTAAAGCTGCAAGGCGGGTCCGGTATGGAGCTGCTCGATCTTGTCCACCGAATTCTTCGATATTTCCTAAATACCGGAGTAACAGTGGACGTGCGAAGTTGAAGGAATCGTGGCCAGCAAGAACCATCTCGACACATCTTCTTAACAACTACATAAAATCCTCGACAGTGAAGCCGAAAAGTCTTTCAAGAGGATTTGCAGTGTCGGTAGGCAAAGTAGGCAATGCCAAAAGAGGTGTCGTGAGCAAGGGAGCAGTAGTGGCTGGGATTGGAGAAGAGGAAGTCCGTCCCTGCATTAAATTCATGATCTGAGGGACCAGTAGAGCCAGTACAGATCTGAAAGAACTGGAGACCCCAGACGAAGTACCGTTGGTACAGATCACTTGGGTACCCCCACCAACAGGAAGAGAAGATGGGATCACTTCGCCTGAAGTTCCTCCGGTAGGAGAAGCATCTTCGAATGAGAATTTCAAATTATTCTCCTCCCCTGCTGGAAGGCTTGGAGTTGGAAGAGTTGCAGGTATCTCAGCAGCCACGACAACAGACGACGTTAAAATCGCTGACTGAGAAGGCACTCCAACGACCGTGGGAAATGTCTCAGAAGAGCAAATGGGTGTTGGAGATGGCATGCTAGGAGAAGGTGTAGCCTCATTAGCAGCAGCTGCAATAATAATCTCAGTTCTCTCGACACTTCCCAATTCGTCAATTGGGGGAATTGAAGAGGAAACAGAGGCAGGAGCCGGTGTGGAATAATCAGCCGCAAACTCACTAGCAAAGCTACCTACACCACCAACAGAGCCAGAATGGTCCATTCTATCGTCAGACTCTACTTGGGTAGTCGAGTGCATTGGCGAAAGGAGTTGATCACCTACATTTCAGAAGACCAGAAAAGCAGTGTTACGTTAAAATAATAACGGGCAAAAGATAAAATGCTAAAGGCCATACCAGGCGATACGAGTCCAGTTGTCGGACTTGAAGGGGGAGCCATTGTTGTTTCCAGCAGTGTACCCGTCTCGCTACCCGTTAGTTGCACCCCAGGTTCTGCCACAGGCTCTGCGGCCGAAGGAGCTGAAATCTCAGCAACGCTTGGAGCTTTGGCAGGTTCATCCTCCCTTGCCAACGCTGGGGGTACAGCTGAAGCCAACAAGTCGGAAGCAAGTTTGATAGCCACTTCTTGGGGGGCTATCAAAGTTTCCTGTGCCAGTTTTTGCTTCTTACTCGGCCTTTTCTTTAAAGTGCCGCGGCGTTTGAGAGTTGGACTCAGGGAACGACTGACAATAGGCTGAGGAACTCCACCAGCACCAGCATCATCATCATCATCATCACCGACATCATCGTTTGATTCGCTGATGTCCGAAGGCTCAGCCGCAGCGCCAAGGAATTCTTCCATTCCTTTTATCCTTACCCTAGAAGCACCCTGACGGCTAGTATAGAGGGCTTCAATCTCTTTGCAACAACTGCGATTGAGAGAGAAGCCGGGCACGTCAGCATTCGCAATGTTGAACCAATTGCAGGAGCTGAGGGTCATGGCCAATTCTGGCACCTTCTGGGGCAAGGAGAATTCAGCTTCGGTCCCGCCCGCTGCAAAATGGAACCAGCCACGAGCACCTTCGTATAAATTCCCCTCGTAAGCGAGATCTTTATTTGGATTACCCACATAAAGTTGAGAATATCCAAACTGGCGAGCAAAGCGACTCGGAGTATATGGCTCAATCTGACAATGGAGATCTTGACGATACACCAAGTGTCCGGGACGGATGTTGAGAAGCCACCAGAACGCTCCTGCAGATAAAGTAGTGAACTTATCAGCTCCCATGGCATCCTTTAGCCTCGTCCCATATCCTCCGCCGGGAAAGTCAGGAAAACACCGGAAGATCTCGTAATTCTGAAAGCTACGAAGAGTCTTCCGAATCTGGGACATATAATTCTGCCTCCATGAAGAACGTTCATACAGTTCTACAAGGAAGCACTTTTTGCCCGAACG
The DNA here is from genome assembly GCA_036321105.1 of Dracaena cambodiana. NCBI lineage: Eukaryota > Viridiplantae > Streptophyta > Magnoliopsida > Asparagales > Asparagaceae > Dracaena > Dracaena cambodiana. The sequence continues at coordinate 16,721,876 of JAYEPQ010000015.1, forward strand.
ACGCTCTGGCGCACTCATTAAAGAGGGACAGTGCAAGACAAGCCACGCCATCAAATAGGTGTAGGGCATCTCCACCCTAGGGTTTGGAGTTTTCGGTTGGGCAGTCTCTTTCGACTTGCCCTTTCCTTTCCCCTTGACCTTAATAGTGGGGAGGAAATCACGACAGAAAACCCTCAGTCCATACTGCAAATTGCATACCATAGCGGGAAGGAGTCCAAGGGGTCGGCCGTATGCAAGAAGAACCGCTGGATATACCACGGTCACTGCAATCGCTTCCTTGGGCAATGACGGCACGACGCATCTTTTGAGCCACAGCATCAGAAACCCGGCAATGAGACCTCTGTTGGAGATCGAAAACTGGGCTTGATAGTGATAGCTCTTGAATAAAGTGCCATGACCGTATCCATTCTCATCGGATTCCGTAGTATAGAAAAAACGGTAATGGCCCCTGGCTACACGTTGGTCGATCTCTGAAATGGGGACAGAAGAATGACCATGGATAGTGGCCGAGCTATCCTTAGAATTTAGGTTGGCAAAAAGGTATTCGGCCCACTTCTTGTGACCAATACCGTGATTACGTGCACCTGTCTGGTCAGCGCAGATATGATAATGGCACATCATCTCCCAGTACGTGACATAAATGCGCTCGTCCCTCGCCAATAGCATGTTCAACTCATCAGTGGTAGGGATATACTCCTCGTAAGGGACTTTGCCCATCGAGAGCCCAAAAATCTCAAACATCTCGTGAAGAGCGAACCCTAGCTCACCCACTGGTGTAAAGAAAGTACAGGTTTCAGGGTTATACATCTCCAAGAGGCAGTAAAAGTGATAAGCACTCTGGGGGAACCCGAATTGGACATTCCTAATGGCTTTATACAAGCCAATATCCTTTAAAATGGGCTCGTGGGAATCCAGCATGTACTGAACAAGGCGTGCCCACCACATATTGTTAGAAGAATGAACCCAGCCAGGCATCCTGAAGTCGCTAGCCGGGTACTGACCATCCTTCGCCAAGAACTCACTTAAGAAAGTTCGGGCACGAGATGGGACTTCACCCACTGGAAGCTCCTTGCCAAATCGGCCTGGAAGCAAGCCAGTAATACATCTTGGGGAACCATCTTGATAAACCCCTTTTGCACCAAATTTGCCTGTTGGGACGCCATCTTGCTCCTGAGTCAGTCCCCACTTTAATTCTCGAGGCATCGCTAGCCTCTGAAGATAGACCAGAGGATAGCTACGATCCATTCTAGGCAGAAACATCAGCATTTCGCCTGAGTTATATAACCAAACATGCTCCTCTTCAGAAAGGATCTCATCTGAGTGATCCATCTGGTCTCCAAAGAGGAAAGCGGGTTTCTCCATCGCCCTTCTGTTCACATCTTCAAAAGCCGCGTCAGTTATGATTTCTCTTGCAGTAGTGGGGTGGTACTTGATCAGCTTCTCCTTACGTTCCTTCGGGTCTGGCTTGTATGAGGGCAGGATGGTAGTGAAACGGAATTGGCCGGAGGGATCAGAACCCCCAGCAAAGCCGAAGCAGTTCTTGTGGGGAAGAGATTCCATCGAATACCCTACTGCAAAAAGAAAGCAGAGTGAGAGAAGTTTCTATAAGACAGAAAAATTCTCTAAGTATGGACGCGCGAAGCTAAAAATTAGAACGCGCGAAGCTAAGAATAGCGCCGCGCGAAGCTAAAAATTAGACCGCGCAGAACTTAAAATAGCCTCGCATTTTCAGCGCGATTGCTACTTGAAATAGCCTCGCGTTTTCAGCACGACTGCTACTCAAAATAGCCTCGCATTTTCAGCGCGACTTCTACTCAAAATAGCCTCGCATTTTCAGCGCGACTGCTACTTAAAATAGCCTCGCGCTTTAAACGCGAGGATGACGCGATAACTTCGCATAAGAAGGCAGTCAGAGACTTTTCTTCTTCTCCAAGCCTTACGGCAGGAGTACGGCGATCTCGCCGGTAAAGGAGTTGATTGATCAGTTAGATTTAAGCCAAATCACTCTAGAAATGTTCTAAAGAGTCTCGATGGAGAGATTCTTACCCCCGATAGGCGAAATGTGGGCTGGCGCGTCGCTGCCTTGGCCGCCGCCACCACTGCTTGCGCCAGTCGCCGAAGATGGAGCCGCTCGAGAAGTAGCACGAGTTTTGGGAGCCATTGCTGAGAAAAATCGACTGAAAATTTGGAGAAACTCGGTCGGAAGAAGATTGGGTTGTCTGAACTCTGATCGCCTGAATCTCTAAGTTTCTGGAAAATTCTCAAATAGAGTGAGAAGGATAAGAAATAGAGATTTCTTTTAAATCGAAGGAACCGCCTCTTGGAATTCGGCATGAGTTTCGGAGAAAGTGACTGGTCAGTTACTCTCTAAAACGCGAAGCTATTAGCCTCGCGCGACTAAGAAAAAGCGAAGTTGATTAACTCTGCGCAACTATACAAAATGTGAGGATAGCCTGTGCCTCAGCTTCGCGTTTTCATGGAAAAACTTAAATTTTTGACGAGTGCAATTGAGCGCTTCCATCTAAGTTAAAGCGATCCTTATCCGATCATCTAAGTTGCGCAGAAGTGCCTTAGACTATTTTACCAAAATTATTGACCATCTGTTTGTTGAGCAAGTAAAATTCTTGAAGCTAACAGATAGAGAGGAAAATAATTTTTCTTTATTCATGAAGCAAAAGATTACAAAGAGGGAGTTATAGCTCTCCCAAAAGCTTTTACATGATCAAACTCATCAAATAAGCAAAAACAATAAGATTTCTCTACGGGGTGTTGAAGCTCAGTTCCCTGGTTCACATGCAAAAGGAATTCAGGATTTCTCTACAGGGTGTTGAAGCTCAGTTCCCTGGTTCACATGCAAAAGATCTTCTCTGCAAATGTCAACTAGGATCTGTCATCTGAAATGAAGCACGAGAGGAAAGGAAAGTGCTGCACTGAAGCGCAATTCTGCACTGCAAGTGCTGCAGCTCCTTATTTACAGCACCTTCAGGAGTTTATCTCTCGGAGCCAGAGCTTGAAACCGGCAACTATATTGTAAAGCATATGCTTCTGACTTGCTTAGAGTCACTTCTGCTGATGAAGATCGATGGACCCACATACATTCCTCTTCAGAAAGGATTGAACTTACTGCAAAAGGAACAGAGTTTCCAAAAGAGTGAAAACGCGGAGCTAAGCTAACTCCGCGCACAGTTGAAGAAATAGCCTCGCGCTTTAAACGCAGAGGATGATGCGATAACTTCGCGTAAAGGGGGACAAGATTTCTTTCTGCTCTTTCCTTCTCTTTCAAATTCATCGCGACTGCTAATCAAGGATAGCCTCGCAATTCATAGCGACTGCTAATCAAAGATAGCCTCGCAATTCATAGCGACTGCTAATCAAGGATAGCCTCGCAATTCATAGCGACTGCTAATCAAGGATAGCCTCGCAATTCATAGCGACTGCTAATCAAGGATAGCCTCGCAATTCATCGCGACTGCTAATCAAAGATAGCCTCGCAATTCATAGCGACTGCTAATCAAAGATAGCCTCGCGGATTCATCGCGACTGCTAATCAAAGATAGCCTCGCAATTCATAGCGACTGCTAATCAAAGATAGCCTCGCAATTCATCGCGACTGCTAATCAAAGATAGCCTCGCGGATTCATTGAGACTACTAGTAAAGCCCCGCGTTTCAAGCGCAGGGACGACACAATAAAACGGCGATCTCGCCAACAAGACAAAGCAATCGTCCAGATTAAAATCAAGTCAAGACATCTCAGAATGGTTCTTAGAAAACCAGAAGATGAGGTTTTTACCTTCGGAAGACGCTGCATAGACTGGTTCGCCGTCGCGTCTACCTTCACAGCTGCTGCCATCAACGCCGGCCAACTTGCGAAAAGCCAAACTCCTCTGGAGAGACATCCTATGAAGAATTGAACGAAGAACAGTTGAAGATCATTCGTGAGTCACTCGAGTTCTCAGAAATTCTTCGGATGAGATGAAGAAGAAGATGAGCCAGGAGCTCTATTTAAACAGAATTTCCGTCGCTTGGTATTCGGCGTGGAAACTCAGGGTAATTAATGACGTAATTACTCATGTCACTGAAGACGAAGTGAAGCTGATTAGCTCCGCGTAAGTGAGCGTAACGCGAGATAGACTTGGTATTCTAACTCCGCGTTTTCAGTTTGAAGATCCAAAGTATTTCAAAATCTGCTGAAGTCTAAGCCATTTTGAAAACTTTGGAGGGGGTTCTGTTGGCAATGAAAATTTCTAAGTTAAAAGGATTTTCCACAACAGAACGCGGAGCTAATTCAATAGCCCCGCGTTTGGTTACATTAACCCTGCGTTTGAATAAAACGCGCAGATGTTTAATAGCTCCGCGTTGATTCCGCAGTCTGGCTTATATTAGCCTCGCGTTTGAGTAAAACGCGGAGATGATCAATAGCTCCGCGTTAGCTCCGCGTTTTGGTTATTTAGCGCCGCGTTTTAATGTGATTAAAGCTCCGCGTAAGCAGATAACTAGAATCTCAAATTGATTGAGATTATGATTCTGGGCTTATCTAAATACCCGAATCAAGTCTAATCAGAATTCCATCAAAACTAAGATATTTAATTGGAATCCTTGATGAATGCGAGTTCTATTTAGATAGAAACTCTTGCATTAACCTGGGGCTATAAATACCTTCTTGGTGAAACCCTAAAGGATCTTTTTGAAGTTTTGGTAAAGTTCGAGTTACGCGTGAGAGCCTTGAACTAATCAAAACCAGAGATCAGAGGTCTTCTTCTTTTTGGCATCGGAAGCCTCCTATCGATCCTTTGGCAATTCAAGTACGCGAGAGAGCCTTGAAGCCTTTGCTGATCATCTTCTGAAATCTTGGAGAATTCAAGTTGCGCACAGAGCCTTGAGTTCGTGAAGATCAGAGAAAGTCACCATCTTCTTTCTGGAGTTCTTGAGAAGTTCGAGTTACGCGAGAGAGCCTTGAACGAATCAAAACCAGAGAAGATCGTCTATATTCGGCCGATATCTTTAAAAGAGAAGATTTCAACGTACCGATCGTCCAAAGGAACTGCTTGACAGATCCCATCGCCACAGATCCCACAATATTGTAAAAGAGAGAGATTGAACTATAAAATCCTCTCGTTTGTTCTTTTTTATATCTTGTTCACTTTCATTGTAATTTAAGTTAATTCAATGGGAGGAAGCGAAGGAAATTTTGCGACGAACATAGGCGTCAAACGATGACGAGATATTCCAAGTAGTTGCATTAGCCTTCTGGGAATAATACTTAGTGCAGACCCCAGATCGATTTGAATGCGTTCCACCTTGGTGGATCCGACATATCCGGTGAAATATAAAGGCCTGTTATGCTTTACATTCCTTACCTGCATATTCTCTGGAGAGAAGGTAATTTGTGGGACCTGCCTCCTTACTTGATGACAGCTGGGTCAAGAGTCTTGTTCCTCATCGGCCAGCTCGACAATCTGAGCTAGAAATGACTTAGAGTTTGCCAAGGCCTCTCTTAAGGCTTCATGAGTTGATTTTGATAACATTAGCAATTCGTAAAGCGTTACTCGTGCTGGGATATTCGCCAACTGAGCTATTATATCGAATTCGAAGGTAGTCTCCTTGGCCTCTTCACTTCTACCAGGATTCTTTTGGAAACGAAGCCCCTTTTGTTTTGTGGGCTTCGCGAGTTCCGCATATATATCTTTCGGATCTACTCTGGTGTAGTCCTTGAGATATGTCTTTCCAGATCGAGTACCGGAAGGGCCTGCCCCATCTTGATGAGTGGCCATTATTTTGGGATCTTCTTCAGAATCTGTGAAGGCTCCCGAAACTATATATTCTTTCTTTATCTCTACAGAAATGACATTAACGGTCTGCTTTTTCCTTTGACCCCCTGTGGTAGTCCACTGCTCATCCTGTAATAAATCAGGGTGAACCCACATAACTTCCCCTTTGTTGGTTGTTACGGGGACAAGTCCTTCCTGAGCCTTATTGTGCGGGTCATGGTTTTTTGTAACCAACTTCCACTTTGGTATCGGGGTCACCCCTGCAGGGAACTCATGGGTTCCAACCACTATGGTTGCCATATTGGCAGTGACTTTCTTTTGTTCCTCTTTAAGAGTCAGAACTCCAGCTTCTATCAGTGCTTGGATTCTGTTCTTTAGAGGGTAATAATCCCTAGTAGGGTGCCCAGCATTCCGGTGGTAGAGGCAATAATTGGGGTCGTTGGTTTTACCAGCGTCCTTCGGCTTTCTATTCTCCGGAAGTTTCAACATTCCCTTCCTCAGGAGGAGATGGAAGAGTATAGGTGTTTGTTCCGTCTAGAAAGTATAGGTCCTCTCCTGTTAAGGCCTATTTTGTCTTGTGCCCTTTTGATTTTGGGGTTTCGGACTCGGAGGATTTGTCTTTTGTGGAGCTGCCATTGCCGCTTTACCTTTATTTTTATTGTTATTTTGGACGTATGGCCTACTACTTCCAGTACTTTTTGATCCACGAGTCTCTTCAACTCGACGAATCAAGTCATTGGCTTGCTCTCCTTGCTTGAGCAAATCTCTCCACGTCTTAGATTCTATGGCCCCCATTTTTAGGAGCACGTTAGTCTTAAGATTATGTCGACACGTCTCGACTAGAGTTTCCTGGACCATTTTGTGTTTACAATGCACGGACTTCTCCCGAAGCCTTGCTATGAAATCTTTTATTGTTTCTTGTTCCCCTTGTTTAGATGCAAGGAGGGAATGAACCGTAATTTCGGTATCATCCTCAAAGAAACATGAGAGAAATAGTTTCTCAACATCAAACCAGTATTAATAGTACCTAGGGGCAGCTACATAAACCAAGTGAAAGCAGTCCCTCGCAAGGTACTTGCGAATACCTGGGTCATTATTGGGTCATTGCCCATCAAATGTCCTGCTTGGGACAAGAAATAGTAAATATGTTGACTGGGAGACCCATTCCCGTCATATAGCTCCAGTTTAAGCGGTTTATATTTTTGAGGGTATGGTACCATATCCCATTCAGATGGATAAAGTCTTGAGACCCCCGATTCTTTCAACTCTTTTTTTATGCATTAGCACTTCAAGTTGATTTTGCAATTTCTCAACTTTCTCTTCATGCAGATCATGAAAAGAATATTTGTCCTCGTCCTCATGTATTGAGTGGGCTTTTTCTTCTTTATCTTCCTCATTCAGTTTGAACAAGGTTTCCTTTTCTTTCTTAGTGTTATCCTCAACAATCTTCTGGGTATTTTCGACCACTTTCGAGAGCATCATTCTAAGATCTTCAATTGTCTTTTGTTGCTCCCGAATCATCTTTCCCTGGGCTTCAAATCTTTGATCGATGTCATGTGATTTATCCGCCATGTGTGATGCTGATTTCTGTAGTCGAGATGATGCAGAGGAATGAGGTGAAGCTATAGCGAATTATCGCTGTCGTCGTCATAAGAACCTTTTGCAAGTTTCTTATGGTTTCGAGGCGGGACAGCTCTTGACTTAAGTCGGGTGTTGTAATGCGGTTCTTCATCACTTGATTCCGAATCACTATACATCTCAACAGTCTTCTTCCCTTTTCCGACCAAATTGGAGGTTACAACTCTCCATTCTTTTCGGGGAGTAGCCTTTGTTTTCTTAGCAGGGTTTTTGTCCGACTCGGTTAATCGATCGAACACCGTACCCTGTTCTTATTGCAGCAACAATTATCTACTATAGCGGATACCGCTGTCATAAGTTGTTGGCAATGACAAGAAGATTCTGGTTGAACTTGTTCTATACTTCTCTTCTTGGTCAAGTACTCCCTGAGGTCGGTGACTTTAGTCATGGAGTTGTGGGGTCCACTCATCTGCTGAGAGGGACGAGGGGCCCACTGAAGCTTCTTGAGATTACTGGAGTCGAGTGCTGATCCACTGGTGTAACGATCAGTCCTGATTTGATATTCAGGTTGGTTTACGCGGAGCTGAGAGATAGCTTCACGTTATGGAGAGCAGAGCTGAAAGTTAGCTTCGCGTTTTGTGTCGCGGGCCTTGAGAGTAGCTCCGCGTTTTGATACGCTAGCCTCGTGTTTTATGCTGGCTTGGCATTTATTCAGAAGTTTCTCTTATGGAATCTTAGCCTCGCGTGGAGGAAAATTTCTCCAAGCTGGCTTACTCTTGTGATTAACGCAAGTTAAGATTTCACGTCTAGCACGATTTTTACGATTAACGATAATTTGCCAATCGTCTTCGCGATTTACGCAGAGCTGAGGCATCTTGCGTTTCTCGCAAGTACTACTGGCTTCGCGTTTCTTGCTAAGCTCAGTATTAGCCTTGCGTGGAGAATTACACGCTGGTTGTAAGGAATTTTTATCCTCACGTTCGCCACGAGTGTAAGAAATCTTGCATTTATTGCAAGTATTACTGGCTTCGCGTTTATCGCTAAGTTCAGTAATAGCCTCGAGTGGAGAATCACACGCTGGCTTTAATAAATCTTTATCCTCGCGTTCCTCGCGAGTGTAAGAAATCTTGCATTTATCACAAGTGCTACTGGCTTCGCGTTTCTCGCTAAGCACAGTAGTAGCCTTGCATGGAAAATCACATGATGGCTTTAAGGAATTTTTATACTCGCGTTTCTCGCGAGTGTCAGAATTTTTGTGACTAACGCAAATTTTACTGGCTTCGCGTTTCTCGCTTAGCTCAGTAATAGCCTCGCGTGGAATATCACACGCTGGTTTTTCCTTGCGATCAACGCAAGTTAAGACTTCGCGTTTAACGCGATAATGGTTGGTCTAGCGATTAGTGCGAGCCAATTTGCGAGGGACCATAGCCTCGCGTTCTATGATGTTAGCTCCACGTCCAAGGTGGCCTTTGAGGGCTTTTCGCCTTGCTCTCTGATTTCTATTTCGGAGTTGGGTTCTGGTCAATCTAGTTCCCAGGTCTTCTTCGGTAGTAGGGAAGTCATCCTCTGCTGGGATTTCCTGTCCGAACACCGGCCTATGGCCGCGGTCTCCAAGGATCCCCGTTCCTTGGTGGATACCTTTTTACCCGTTGCTCGGGTATTGGAGCACACGTGACAATAGTGTCGTGTCTCGTTCAGGTTACCTGATGATTCAGAGGAGAGGTACTCCTCGTACTTCTGCTGGTCGATTTCAATGACGAGCATGTCTACATCGGATCAGATCATATCGACGTCCGATTGCGCCACAATCTCTTCTTTAGTGAAAGAGACATCTCTCACTGTGGTCACCAGCTTGTTCGCAGCAGAATTTCTTCGCCTTCCTTCCATTGAATAAACTCGAATTACAATGAAAGAGAACAAGAGAAAAAGAACAAACGAGAGGATTTTATATTTCAATCGCTCTCTTTTACACTGAACGTGGGATCTGTGTGGTGATGGAATCTGTCAAGCAGCTCCTTTGGACGATCGGACGTCGAACTCTTCTCTCTTGAAGGTGGCGGCCGACTGTAGATGATCTTCTCTGGTCTTTCACGAACTCAAGGCTCTATGCGTAACTTGAATTCTCCAAGATTCCGAAAAGAAGAAAAAAAGACCGAAAAAAGAAAGACCCCTAGAGATTCCCCAAGAGGGTATTTATAGCCTTAGGATGATTTGAGAGTTTCTATCTAAATAGAATTTGTTCTCATCAAGGATTCCAATCAAATATCTTAGTTTTGATTTAAATCTCTTGATTTAGAGTTCTGATCGGACTTAATTTGGGTATTTGGATAAGCCCAAATTATAATCTCAATCAATTTAAGATTCTAGTTATCTGCTCACGCGGAGTTAAACTCATCAGAACGCGGAGCTAAAGAACCAGAACGAAGAATTAATGCGGAGTTAATGAATAGCTCTGCGTTTTGTTCAAACGCGAGGCTAATATAGCCAAACGTGGAGCTACTGAGTTAGCTCCGCGTTCTGTTGTGGAAAACTCTTTCTTTTTTTTTACTTAGGAATTTTCACTGCCAACAGCAGGGAGATTCTCTATGAAGGACATGGGTGAGGCTAAACAACTTCTTGGGATGCAAATTACCCGAGATAAGAAAAATAAGAAATTGTGGTTATCTTAGGAGGGGTACATCAAGAAGGTGTTGGAGAGATTCAACGTGGAGAATGCAAAACCGGTAACTACAGCTCTTGGTGGTCAGTTCAAACTGTCAAAAGAGTAAGGTGCTAAGACAGATGAGGAGACGAGACACATAGAGAATGCGCCTTATTCATCGGCCGTTGGGAGTCTCATGTATGTAATGGTGAGTGCAAGACTAGATATTGCACATGCAGTGGGAGTAGTGAGTAGATTCATGAAGAACCCTAGAAAGGAACATTGGAAAGCAGTGAAGTAGATTTTCAGGTATTTGAAAGGTACTTCAAATTATTATTTGTGTTTTGGGGGTGATAACATTGATGTGCAAGATTTTGTGGATTCGGACCATGCGGGTGATAGAGACAATGGCAGGAGCACCACTGGTTACGTCTTTAATGTATGAGGGACAGCAGTAAGCTAGATTTCAAGATTACAATCAATTGTTGCTTTATCTTTGACAGAAGCTGAGTATGTTACAGCTGTAGAAGCAAGTAAGGAGTTTATTTGGTTGTAGCGATTGATGAGTGAGTTAGGTTTTGATGGAGTGGATTGCAGGTTATTCAGTGATAGTCAGAGTGCAATTCATCTTGCTAAGAACTCGGCGTATCATTCACGAACTAAACATATTCACTTGAGATATCACTTCATTAGATCCTTGTTAGAGGATGGCCAATTGAAGTTGGAGAAGATTGAGGGCAGCAAAAATCCTGCAGATATGTTGATAAAACCGGTTGATGGGAAAAAGTTGAGCTATTGTTCAACTTTAGTGCATTTGTGTTGAATGCTGAAATTGGGACTTTAAACGATTGAGGTAAAAACTTTGGACACTAGGATTATTATGTACAGATATTACAATTTTAGCAATAGGTCTCCAAGTAGGAGATTGTTGCTAATGAAGCCCATTGCCGCAGTGGGTTTCGGTCTACCGAAACAGTCCAAAACCCGCCCAAACCCGTTATGATAGAATATATATATGAGGTGTGGTGCCAGGGTTTAGTGTGAGCCGAAATTAAAAAGACTAAAAGGGTGGTGGCTGAAATTTTGGCAAAAGAAATCAACTGTTGCTCTTGGTGCATGTTGCGGCTTGAAGCCAAAGAAAAACTGTGCTGCGGAGTTTGGCCAATGAAACAAAATAATTTGTGGTGGAAGCAGATTATTTTTGGCTGAAGATAATTTGTGTGTTCGGCTCGGCAGAACAGGAAAACAAAAGGCGGTGGCTTTTCTTTGGGTTTCTTCGGCGGCCGAAGCAAAGAGGTAAATCACAGCAACAAGAGGTTAGGATTTGATCTCAAAATCTCGTGTGATTTCTTTGTGATTTCTCTTTTGATTGAGAACTAGAAACTTGTAATCATCTTTTGATATAATAAAAGTTTTTCAATCGTGTCCCCGTGGACGTAGGCATATTGCCGAATCACGTTAAATCTGCGTGTTCTCTGTCTATGCTATTTTTCTCTTCGGTTAACTATTTGATTCTGCTGGTTATTACATTAGTATTATTCCGCTATCTTTTGCTACCA